>JADBJO010005986.1:117500-127500 GCA_016801955.1 Conus betulinus | reverse complement strand
CCCCCCCCCCCTTTTTTTTTTTTTTTTTTTTTTTTTTTTTTTTACGCACGTGAGTATGTCTGTCTGCTCTCCGACTGTCCCACATGTGTCTGTTTGCTCTTCGACTCTACAATACCTGTCCGTTTGCTCTCTGACTAACTGATCTGCCGGTTCATCTTTTTCATATGCGTAAAGTTCATTCTCCGGTCCGTATCTGTCCTTTACTTTCTGAGTAACTCACATGAGTCAGATCACTCTCCGCAACTCACTCCCGATCCCCTAAGATTTTCTGGAAGACAGATTTTTAAGCATTTTAGTGTGTTTTAGGAAAGATGCGGATGGGTTGTGGATTTTTTTTTTTTTTTTTGGTACTCCCAATTCTTATAGAACAGGGAATACTTTACAATGGGAACGAAGAAATGCTGTATGTGTGTCTATCTGATGTGTGTCTGTCTGTCTGTGTGTCTGTCTGTCCGTGGTCAAAATGTGTTCCAATCGCTCCAGACAAAACTTCTGGGCCGATCTTTCTGAAAATTTGTAGGTATGTTCATTATGGGTCACGGATGATGCCCGATGTTTTATTTTTTACCAGAATCGCCGTTACTAACGGATATAACGGCCCACACGTTTTTCTTCTTTATGGAATATCTCTGAAAATACTACTTCGCCAGTTTCTTATCTAAGTGACAAAATACATTATGACGCATGTTTGATTGTGACCTTATTTTTACACGCGTATTCAAGATAAACTGACTTAGACTTGGATGCTCCCGCGTCTTGCGACGCATGAGGCAGTCAAAGCGCTCCACTGTGCACGGTCCTCAGCCAGTTTGTGTGTCACTCCATCCTTTGTCAGCGAGTCTGAGGTCTCTCTCAACTGTCTGTCGCCAGCTCATCCTGGGTCGTCCTCTTTTTCTCTGGCCTGTTGGGGTCCATTTAATGGCCTTGTTTGCAGGTCTTGAAGAGGTTAATCTTAAGACATGACCCAGCCAGTCTGCAGACGATGGTTGACACGGGGAGCTGTATGGACCTCTCCCTGACGTCTTCATTTTATGTGTGTGTGTGTGTGTGTGTGTGTGTGTGTGTCAGTGAGTGTGGGTATTTCTGTGTGGTTGGCCGAGTTATGATAACGAAAAAGGAATAACTCCAATAAAATGGATGCGTTGAGAACAGTGTCTTCCTGTCCAAGTCTGCGTCCTTGATTTTATTTCATCCTTTCACATTAACTATGCTGCCCCCCCCCCCTCTCTGTCTCTCTCTTTTCTCTCTCTCCCTCACTCCTCTCTCTCTCTCTATCTGTGTGTCACACACACACACACACACACACACACACACACACACACACACACACACACACACACGCACGCAGAGACACACACACAGGCGCGCGCGCGCGCGCACATACGCACATACACATGCGCACGTTAAGACTCTCTCTCATTCTCTCATTCTGTCTGTCCCTTTTTTCTATCTATTTGTCTGTCTGTCTCTCAGTACAGCACGTTAGGGCAAACGGCCGGCGTAGATGATTCCGTTCCTTTTTCTTTTATCTAGAATTCATTTATTCAGTAATTTGTATTTCATTTGGGTGGAGAGTGTGTACGTGGGTGGTAGTCTTAAAATTACACTTTCGCCTCAGTCCATCCCTTCCTTCATTGTACTCTCTCTTGTCCGCGTGTGGAAAGATGCTGTACACAATGAGCCAACTCTGACAAGCGACAAATCGCACACGCCAAGCGAAACTGACATACATGTGAGCACTGGTCAGTTTCTCGACCGTTTCCAATCCCCAAAGATTGTGTATGAGTAATGTGTCACGTGCGATCTAGTTGTAGTACGCACGAGCAGATTGTGGCAGCTACAAGCTGTGTTTGCTGAGAGGCTTGTCAGTGAAGCTCAAAAGAATGTTGGCTAATTCCCCATCTCCCATTACTACTATGACAGCCGCGGAGCTGTCCTTCGGTGTCAAATATGCTGGCGCAAAAACTCAAGTTTTATTCACTTTTGTTTGCTTGCTTGTTTGTTTTTAGACAGAATTTGTTCCATGTCCACCAGTTGTCATGTTAACTATCAGTGAAATGTACCTGTATCTCTGAGCACGATGTAAGCAATAAGCTTCTTGTTGCTCTTTTGATCTTTTGATGGGTGATTTTGTAATGTTCTGATTTTGAATCAAGTTCTGTTTAAATCAGTCTCTATTCGATACCTCTGCTGTGAAAACAGCTCAGATCATACAAGAACAGGCCAGTTGCCCAGATAGTAACAAGCTTAATTTAAAAAAAATTGCACCTAACGATTCCCCTAATCGGAGGAAAAGCTTACATCACGCTCCACCCCACCCCCACCCCCCCCACAACGTGAGTGCTTACCTGTGTGTCCACCCCCTCATCTCCTCTCCTCTCTGGGCAGATTCAGTGTAAACGTCCACCTAAGCACATCAGGTAACTGTCGACAGACCTGGCTGACCTTCCAAACCGTTAGAACCGCCCACTTTGAATGAAGGAACTTTTATAAGAGAACTGTAATTACACAGTTATTGGCTCGTAACCAATGCTTGACCGGGGCTAACATGAGGGGTTGGTACTCAATCACCGACAATTAAAATCATACTGTGACTGGGTGTCAATAGTTATGTGAAGTTCGTGTAAATACGATCAACTGTCTGACTGGCGAGTTTTGGAGCACTCCATCCGCCAGAAGCTGCCCAGTTCTCTTTCCGCGCATGGTTTGGCCACGTCATTCGTCACAACACCCTCTCCAAAACCATCCTCCAAGGTACCGTTGAAGGAGGGGCGCAGACGAGGACGGCAGAGAAAGAGCTGGTCCGAAAACATAAAGGACTGGACCAAATGATCATGCCGGATCTCCTCACGACAGCTACCAACAGAAGAGCCTGGAGAGAAACGGCGGCTGCCTCATCACGTCCCCCCCCACCTCTCCCAACGACCCCAGCGGTCAGGGAATGACTGACTGACTGACTGATTCGCCAGTTTGTTGAGTCATTCAGTGACAAAATTTCTCTGCAAGACTTACGTATGAAGGCACTTGAGATACCAAAGCAGTTCCGTTCACTAAATGGACGAGGCAGTATAGAGGTTAAGCGCCAAACTGGCTCCATGGCCTGGCTGGTTAAAACTCAGCACTAAATGGTTGCAAAGTTATTATATCTTTCTTGCTAAAAAATGGCACGGGCACTTCAAGTACCAACACGGTAACGACAAACTGGGCTGGTATCCCATCTTGTTTTGTTATTGGACACAATATTTTCTTTGTTATTGTTAACTGTGTCACGTATTGCGGAGACTTTGTGTTTTCTTTGTTCCCCACTTTCGTGTGTTGATTGGCTCTCCAGGGTGACTGGAGACAGTTGGAAGATTTAGTACCAGCCTTTAAAGTTTAAAGAGCTGTGTGTGTCTACGTGTATGTGTGTGTGTGTGTGTGTGTGTGTGTGTGTGTGTGTGTGTAGGTGTGTGTGTGTGTAGGTGTGTGTGTGTGTGTGTGTGTGTGTGTGTGTGTGTGTGTGTGTGTGTGTGTGTGTGCGCGCGTGCGCGCGCGCGCGCGCGCACGTGTGTGTGTGTGTGTGTGTGTGTGTGACGTATTGAGAGACTTTTTTTGTGAGTTTTGTGTGGTAATTGGCTCTCTAGGGTGACTGAAGATTAAAACTTAAGATAAAAATCTCCGTGTGTGTGTGTGTATGTGTGTGTGTGTGTGTGCGTGTGCGTGTGCATGTGTGTGTGTGCGTGCGTGCGTGCGCGCGCACGTGCGTGTGTGCGTGTGTGTGTGTGTGTGTGTGTGCCATTTTCTACTCACTTGTCAACAAAAACTCATCCTTGAAAACGAAGTACAGAAAAATAAGGATCTAAGGACGGGAGAGAGAGAGAGAGAGAGAGAGAGAGAGAGAGAGAGAGAGAGAGAGAGAGAGAGAGAGAGAGAGATTATGTTTTCGAAATCCTAGTGTGCACTCTACTAGTGTGCACACTGATCAAAAATGGCAGTGCTACAGTGGTAAGCGTCGCAGGCTTGCACACTCAGGATGCTGAGTTCGACCCCCATCAGACTCACTTAGGCCTACGAGACTTTATCAGCCCGGGCCAGCTCCTATCCGGCGCTCAGTATGTTATGGACTCACAACGAGAAGGCTGGAACCACAGGCAGTCGAGTCTTCATGTGTCTCTGATAATGATGCTCGATTTTCTGTCCAACTCTAGAAGCATCTGTACTTTTCAGGCATGGATGCTGATGTCGGAATATATTATTATGAAAGAAAGCGTGCGGTACAGTTATGTCATGCCGTCTCAGCCTGGAACGGAACTCTGCGACGTCATCTTTAACGCCCGCATCCTCAATGATTGGTAGAAAAGATTCAGATGCTACGGCCCTTCACGCTATGCTCTCGTGGTGACCTCGGATTTGATTTGAGTCTCTACGTACTCGGCCATGATGAGTTCCTGCCACCATGATGAATTCGTGTTACCATGGTTACTTTGTGTCACCACGGTGAGTTCGTGTTACCACGGTGAGTTTGTGTTAACATGGTTAGTTTTGTGTCACCACGGTGAGTTTGTGTCACCACGGCGAGTTCGTGTTACCGGTGAGTTCGTGTTACGGTGAGTTCGTGTTACCATGGTGAGTTTGTGTCACCATGGTCAGTTCTTGTTACCACGGTGAGTTTGTGTCACCATGGTGAGTTCGTGTTACCACTGTGAGTTGGTGTTACCACGGCGAGTTTGCGTTACCACGGTGAGTTCGTGTCACCGTGGTTACTACGTGTTTACCACGGTGAGTTTGTGTCGCCATGGTGAGTTCGTGATATGATATATATCCCCCCAATGACTCGGCAACAGCGCAGAGTCTCTTCTAGTGAGTTGCCTTTCGGCGATTTGATAATGACTGGTCCTTGGGCACTGTGCGCTACCAGGCTGTGTCTGGGTGTGCTTGGGGGAGGCAGTATGAACAGCGTGAGAGTGATGCACTGAGAGGGCACAGGAGATAAGAGAACACACACACATACACAGGGAAATTCACACGCACGCGCACACACGCACAAACTCACACGCTCACAAGCACACGCAAACATGCAGGTATACACACACACACACACACACACACACACACACACACACACACACACACACACACACACACACACGTGCGCGAGCACGCACGCATGTATGCACGCTCACTCACTTACACACACACACACACACACACACACACACACACACACGCACGCACGCACACACACACACACACGCGCGCACGCACACACACACACACACACACACACACACACACACACACATGAAATTTGCCAAAGAAGCGAGATCATGACAAAGTGCTGACTGGTGACTTGCAGAGTCTGTAACAGAGTGCAGGACAACAAATCGGCGAGATGAACAGCACGGCTGACAGCACGATTTATTTCACAAGCAGAGAGAAAAAGGAAGTAATAGTATGGTAGTATGGTAGGGTGGGCAGAGAGTGAGAAGGCGAGAGGAGAGAGAGAGGAAAGCACAGAGAGAGGAGACAGACACACAAAGAGAGACAGAGGAGGGGGGGAGAAAGACATACAGTGCAGGAGAAATGAGAAGAGAGCGGACCGAGACAGATAGACAGTGACAGAGAGAGAGCGAGAAAAAGAGAGGGAGAGAGAGGGAGAGAGAGGAGAGAGAGAGGGACAGAGGGTGGAGACAGAGAGGGGAACAGATGAGAGAAATAGGGGGAAGAGAAGAGATGACAGAGCTAGATGCTAGGAGAAAAGAGAGAGAGAGAGGGAGAGAGGCCAAAGAGAGAGAGAGAGAGAGAGAGAGAGAGGAGAGAGAGAGGGAGAGAGAGAGAGAGAGGAGATGAGAGAGAGAGAGAGAGAGAGAGATTTCTTGAACGAGAGAGAATGAGGGTGGAGACGGGGGGAAGGAAGGGGGGAAGAAAGGGGAAAAGAAAGGAAAAGAGAAAGGTGAAAAGGGGGAAAGGGAAAAGAAAAAGGGGGGAAAAGGGGGGGGAAAAAGAGGAAGAAGGGAAAAAGAAAAAAGGGAGGGGGGAAAGAAGAAGAGAAGGAGGGAAAGAAGAGGAGGGGAGAAGGAAGGAAGGGGAACAAAGAAAGGGAAAGAGGGGAAAGGGGAAAAAAAAAGGGTGAGGAAAGAAGGAAGAAAAAAAAACAGGGAAAAAGAAGGGGGAAGGGAAAAAGAGGAAGAAGGGGAAGAAAGGGAGAAAAGGAAAGAAAGAAAGGGGGAAAGGGAAAGGAAGGAAAGAGGGGGAAAAGGGGGGAGGAAAGAAGAAGGGAAGAAGGAAAAAGGAGGAAAGGGGGGAAAAAAGGGGGGGGAAGGGAAGAAGGGGGAAAAAGAAAAAAAGGAGGAAGAAAAAGGGGAGGGAAGGGGGGGGAAAAAAGAAAAAGAAAAGGGGGAAAAAAAAAGGGAAAGGGAAAGGGGGGAGAGAGGGAGAAGGGAAGGGGGGAAAAGAAAAAAAGGGGGAGGAAGGGAGGGGAAAGAAAGGGGGAAAGGGAGAAAAAGGAGGAAAAGAAAAAGGGAGAAGAAGAAAAAAGGGGAAGGGGGAAAAGGGGGGGGGGGAAAAGGGAAAAAGGGGAAAAAAGGGGAGAAGAAAGGAAAGGGTGAGAGGAGAAACCAGATAAGGAAAGAAATTGAGTGATGCTGGACAAGCTAGCTGCTATGAAAACTTACTTTAAAACACCCGATAGAAGCTTTGCATCAAACGCCAAAATGCTGCATTCGTGCATCTGTCAGTAACAGGAGAGCAGACTTTGAATGGTATGCACGAGTCAGCCAAGGACAAAGAAGGAAGTGGGAATTACAGGAGCATGGAGACTCCACTTGAAAAAAAGGAAAATAATGAGAAAAAAAAACACAAAAGAAGAGGGGGTGGGTGGGGGGGGGGGTAGGTGGGTGGATTGGAGAACCATTCCTCCCGTCCCCCTGAAAAAATCCTAAAGACCGAACAACAACAACAACACAACAACAACAACAACAACAACAACAACAACAACAACAACAACACACAAACACACAAACATGTTACGAAAACAAAACCCGCATTGGACCAGAGGAGTGAGATCAGGACAAATTCAATTTGACAGTCAACAGTTAGATCCGTCTAACAATTGCCTAACAAAGATCACTTAGAAGACCAGACCAAAACTGGAAGGACGAAGACATTCAAAGGAAATGAACACCCCAAAGCCTACAATGACAACAAACAGACGCAGTGAATGTGGTAATCAAACAAAACAGCAACAAAAAAATATGTGAACTATCTCGTCTCCAGTCTACGCTCTTCTTCACAGCCGCTAAAATACCTTTTCTTCGAGATAAATCTGACATATCAAACTGCCATCTAAGACCTGTGCACAATCAGCGCACCCATCTCAATCCTTCGGGAAGAAACTGAGTCCTACAGACCTGAACAGCAAAACAGCTTGGATCATTGTTTGAGAACGATGCAAAGATCGAAGTCATTGCAAAAAGAGTAAACCGTTCGTCTAGAATTGATTGAAAACGCTACACTTCTAAAACAAAAATTCCTCTATCACCGAACGGCAGAAACAAAGTACGAGACAAACACGACGCGTTTCGACCTCTTTGGTCTTCTTCAGGCAAGACAAACAACATTCAAGACAATGAAAGCGTAGAACGAACCATCACTTATTTTCCTAGATTGGGCGCAAAGTGGATGTTAAACACTTTGTAATTTCAGCGAGTTCGGGAGATCCGCTTTTTTTTTTGGCAGAGGGTGGGTGGTGGAAGAGGGTGGTGGTGGGGGGGGGGGGGGGGGGAGCAGGTTCGGGTGAGAGCTCATTTATCTAGGTGCTTTTTTTCAATGTGTGCGACTATGACGTCATGTTCACTGATAAACTGGGAGACACACTTCTCTGTTTCTTTGTGGAGGAAACTGTCACTGAAGTTGTTTATTAATTACAATTTAAGTAAGAGCAGGAAAGGGATAGGGAAGGGTGGGAACGGGTTGGGCCGAGGGCTCATAACTGTAAGTGTCTTTTATTTACGCGTGTGTGACTTTCTGACGTTTACCGTGAACAGCTAAACCTGGAGACATTCTTCTCTGTTTTCACTGTGGGTTGCAAACTATCACTGCAGCGGTATATCAATTACATTTCAAGCAAGAGCTAGGGGATTCGAACCTCAATTCATCCCGCGCCAACAGAGCACAGCGGACTACAGGCCACCGTCATCAATATGGCCGCCGAGGAGGCGATGCAGGAAGCCTTGTTTCTTGGCCTTCAGCTGCAGTCTGTTCATGTCGGCGGCGGTGATCTCCTCCTTGGCGACGGGGGGCGCGGGGAGGGTAGGGGCCGTGGTGGTCTTTCTTGATCCAGAAACTGTCGATGATCTTGCCTCCCTGAAGGGGGACAACCAGCACACAAATATGACGCAGATTGTCTTGACTTGTCGCTCAACTATGATATGGATTGTCTTGACTTGTCGCTCAACTATGATATGGATGTCTTGACTTGTCGCTCAACTATGATATGGATTGTCTTGACTTGTCGCTCAACTATGATATGGATTGTCTTGACTTGTTGCACAACTATGATATGGATGTCTTGACTTGTCGCTCAACTATGATATGGATTGTCTTGACTTGTCACTCAACTATGATATGGATTGTCTTTGACTTGTCGCTGAAATATATGGCTTGTTTTGACTTACCACTCAAATATGACATGGATTGTCTTGACTTATTGCACAAATATGACATGGATTGTCTTGACTTATTGCTCAAATATGACATGGATTGTCTTGACTTATTGCTCATATATGACATGGATTATCTTAACTTGCCGCTAAGTGTTGAGCTTGTTTCAATTCCTAGTTGCCTTGTCGTACGGAAAAATGATATAAAAGGGTTTTTCTTGACTAATCAAAAAAGTGTATGAACCACCACAACAACGACAAACAAATGTTCCACGGATTAAGTGGATGCGAGATCCACCCCATCTTCTTCAATTTCATTCTTATAAGTGTGCAGACTTCAAGGTAAATCATCAGAGTTTTCTTGTCCAGTTTTTTCCCCTTCAATTTCATTTCATTAAATTAACATCTCCATTGCGAGTTGTTTTTTTTGTGCATAAAATATGTGTGATAAAGTCTTTCTTGTAAGAGTATCCCGATACCTATTGAAAAATAGCGACAACTAAATGTATGTGGTTGTGTCTGTGTCTCTGAGAGAGAGAGAGGGGAGGAGAGAGAGGGGGAGGGAGAGAGGGGGGGGGGGGGGCTCACGTTGAGAGAGAGAGAGAGAGAGAGAGAGAGAGAGAGAGAGAGAGAGAGAGAGAGGGGGGGGGGGCCGTGAGAAAACTGAAGTTCAGAAGAACGATAGACTATTCTTTGATGGACAAGTTAGAGGACTGGTTTGACACAGTGCATGGTTTAACACAGTGCATAGTTTAACACAGTGCATGGTTTAACACAGTGCGTAGTTTAACACAGTGGATGGTTTACACAGTGCACGGTTTAACACAGCGCATGCTTTAACACAGTGCATGATTTAGCTTACCGTTTCACACCTTCCCGATCGACATGTTACACTCACCTGGTCGTCCGACACCTGCTCCATGTACAGGTGGGAGGCGTTGTGAACGGTCATTCGGGTGTAACCGTAGTCGCTGGAGCGGAACGCTGACCAGGCTGGAACCCGTTTTGTTGAAGGGGTCGGTCCTCTCTCGAGCATCCCTAAGCAGAGAAGGAAAGGACGGGCCTCTTTAAAACGGGTCTGTTCACAGCTGCTTCACTTCAATGAAATTACACTGATTACAGCCAAGTAGGGTTTACATTAGGGCTGGAGGCAGATCGTAATCATAACTAAACATTAAAAGGTCTAAAACTATGGGGACTGTTGTTGGATGGACATTGTGGCGCCCTACGAAGGGGCACGCGTTCTCAACGACTAAGCAGTCACTGTTGTCACCGATCAGCTTATATGATGGGTCTTCTGCATCGTTTGGACCGAAACAAGCACCTCTGGACGTGACTTGGCAGCAGACCAGAGTATTCTA
>JADBJO010005986.1:105000-112500 GCA_016801955.1 Conus betulinus | reverse complement strand
GGGATTATTATCATCATTCTTATATCTCTCTTTCGGAAGAGAAGGCCAGTTTGGCCGTTGGTATGGATGACACGTTACACATAGCATGCACCCTGCGTGAGAAATTGAAAGAACCAAAGAAATAAGGAACTTGAGTGAACGATACTGACTGGACGACACGGGAAACAACTGAATGTAGCGCCGGCAGGCAACTCTTCAGTGGGCACTACCCAGGTAGGCACCCCGTTTTGTACACGGGAGTGTGGATTGTCAGCACCTGAAACCTTTGGCAAGGCGCTCTAAAATGGTATGTTATTATTATCATTGTTATTATTATTATATTTATCATTATCATCATCATTATTGTTATTATTATCATTGCTATTGTTATCATCATTATCATGATCACTATGGCTTACCATCAGGTCTTTCTCCAGCCAATGGTACTGCTGGAGGGGTTGAGTCAGACCGTAGTTGAAAAAGAAGTAACACTCCGTGCTGAACGAGATGACGTGGGCCGGGCCTATGTCAAAACTGCAGGCACAAACAAAGAAACAAACAAACAAGTAGCCTATTTTACTCTGTGAAACATTGTCATCGACATAGTTTACCAGTACTGTTAAAACAGCCTAGTGAGAGTGATTGTGAACGTTGATAATCCTGGTATCACCAGCAAGCTTGGCATGACACCGGATATAGTACTCCACTCAAAGTCATTAATACTGATGATGCTGATTGTACTCACTGGGACGCAATGGAGCCAGTTTACAGCTACAGAGACTGAGAAGCGTCCCAGTGTGGTTTCAAAGTGGGGAGACTGCAGGCGGAAACTGAATCAAACTTAAAAGAAAAATTACTGTTCCGCCAAACGAAAGAGATAAAACAAACTGTCTTGTAATTGTTGGTCTCTTTCGTTCGGCGGAATGGTCAGTTTTCTTTTAAGTTTTATCCCAGTCTAATCAGCGGTTTGAGAGACTCTGCCTTCCAAAGCAAAGTCCTTACCATACAGGGTGCATGGAGTACAAGAGGATGAAGACTCGCCTGCCCATAATCTCGTGAAAGAGCTCTCCATGTCTGGCAAGAAGAGGACCAGAGCTATGAAGGCGATGTCAGAGGCAATTGAAAAGAGCCCCAGCTGGTTCTGGTCGAGGAACTTCACACGCTGTGACATTCCAAACTCAAAACCAGGTGTCTGGCAGCTCTGTGGGTAAACAGTTCGTCAGAAAGACACGCCTCGAGAAGCCCAACCTCACAAGTAGTGCAGGTGCGACTCCCAGCATCGCCCAACATTTTTTTCTGACCGCAAAAGGACATCTAGGAATCATGACCTGGACGCCAGCCAGCCCCCTGATAGTGAAAGCAGTTCAAGGCTGAAACACTGGTCTGAGGAGGAGGTGGGGCTGGTTTCCTCTACGCAGACCCTCTGCGGTCAAGCTCTCTTAAGAGTTGGTTCTTTCTGGAGTGTATTATACTGGCCTAACAGCAGAGGTGGCCCAGCAGACAACCCATCCAGCTAGGAACTAAGAACGTATATCCACGACTGGAATCCTGAGAGTGGGAGCCCGGCCACTCTTATTCCTCCTACCACACCCCTCCTCTCTTCCGTAGAAAGACGTATAACCCACTAGATAACACACTAGTCCAAGAGAATCCTGGGGTCGTGGGTCGAATCTTGCTCGGCGCACGTTTTCTACCCACACTCCTTTTCTCTCGGCCTTTTGTAGTGGTTTGAACGCTAGTCTTTTGGACAAGACGATGGAACCAAGTCCCCTTTGTATGCAGCGCTAGCGTGCCCTTGGGACGATTGGAACAAGTGGCGGTAACATGAATGATGTTTCAGACAGTTTTGTGGCTCCGTATGCTGTCAGAGGCCCTTTTCCCTCCGCTAATGTATTCTTGGCACTCCCTGTCCCCTTCACCTCTCCACTCCCCCTCCCCCTCCTGTCCAATCCACGCCTTCCACACTTATAAATCAACAAATGAAAAAAGAGAAAGAAACAGAAAACAGATGAGAAAAGAAGCCACAAGGCTGAAATGCCAACCTGTAGAACATGTTCTCTCCAAGCTCATCGCCCGGCATGACGAAGCGGTTCCTGTAGTTGGAAAAGTTGCTGAAACATAGTAGTATCAAACACTAAGTGCGCACCACAAAGTTCCCTGAAACACGGTTCCAACCAATTCATTTGGAACACACTTTCGGCTTTCTGAAACATAGCATCAGCGATTCAGCGTGAGCACACCTTTAGCTTTGCGTCCTGAAGTATAATACCAATCATTTATTATGATCACAAATTCAGTGCCCTAAAACACAGCATCAACCATTCAGTGCCAGCACACGCTTAGCTTCCTGAAACAATGTATCAATCATTCATTATGACCACACTTTCAACTCCCTGTAGCATAGTATCAAACATTCAGTGTGAACACACTTTAAGGTCCCTGAAATAATTGTAATATCAAGCACTGAGTGTGAACACATTTTTAGGTCCCTGAAACATGATATATGACGTTCAGTGTGAACACACTTTTAGGTCCCTGAAACGCAGTATCATCTATCAAGTACGAACACACTTTCAACCCCTACATGATCATGATCATGATAATGATGATCATGATGATCATGATCATGATCATGACTGTGATCTGTGATCATCATCATCATCATCATCATCATCATCATCATCATCATCATCATCATCATCAGCAGCAGCTTCTTCTTCTTCTTTCTTCTTCTTCTCTCTTCTCTCTCTCTCTCTCTCTCTCTCTCTCTCTCTCTCTCTCTCTCTCTCTCTCTCTCTCTCTCTCCCCTCCCTCCCTCCCTCGCCTTCCTTCCCTATCCCTCCTCTTCCATGCTGATTTTTGAATTTGTGTTCAATATGAAAATTATAAACATATCTAAGGAAATCTATTATATAATGTTCAGAAATTCTAAGTACATGAACATTGAATTGTCCGGGTCTACACGATAAGAGAAGTTTGCATACAAGGAAACAACTCTAAGAATCGCAAGTAATGGAATAATAATTGAATCTCTGGCATTTATTCGTCCTTGGCCAAACATTCCCGGGGTGGTTGGAAGCAGTCCGACGGTGGAAAAGTGGCTACCTTCTGTAAATGAGCCGGTGGATTTTAGACAATTGTTGGAAAACGTCAGTGGACTACATAGATCCAACTGTATCTGATTTCTTTATCGGCTTGTCTGTAATGTTGTCAGTGGCACTTCCTTTAATGACGCTGCATCCCTCTTGCCGTGATTAGTTTCTTCTGATGTTTTGCTTGGTCTTTGAAAACCAAATGTGATACTCTGTGCTTTTTGTAATACTAAATTTGATACTCTGGGCTTTTCGTATTCAGCCGGTTCTGTTTTTGCTTGCAGTTTTTTTGTTTATTTTTTTGCGTCTCATAGTGCCATTGCAATGATACTGTCATTATGCGTGTGTGTGTGTGTGTGTGTGTGTGTGTGTGTGTGTGTGTGTGTGTGTGTGTGTGTGTGTGTGTGTGTGTGTGTGTGTGCGTGCGTGCGTGCGTGCGTGCGTGCGTGCGTGCGTCGTGCGTGCGTGCGTGCGTGCGTGCGTGCGTGCGTGCGTGCGTGCGTGCGTGCGTGTGTGTGTGTGTGTGTGTGTGTGCGTGCGTGCGTGCGTGCGTCGTGCGTGCGTGCGTGTGTGTGTAAGAGAGAGAGAGAGAGAGAGAGAGAGAGAGAGAGAGAGAGAGAGAGACAAATAGGCAGAGACAGAAAACAGACCGACATACAGACGGGCAAACTGAAACGCAGACACACAGAGACAAAGAGAAAGAGAGAACACAACCTTTGTAACGAGGTGACACCAACTTTGTAACGAGGTGTTGTGAGTTCAAATCCCGCCGGCGTCCAGCACACAAATCCCCCTTGGGCGGGACCATTTTAGCATGCTGTCGTTGTATCCAGCATACAAATCCCCCTTTTGGCGGCCCATTTTAACATGCTGTCGTTGTACCCAGCATACAAATCCCCCTTTTCGTGGCCCATTTTAACATGCTGTCGTTGTACCCAGCATACAAATCCCCCTTTTGGCGGCCCATTTTAACATGCTGTCGTTGTACCCAGCATACAAATCCCCTTTTGGCGGCCCATTTTAACATGCTGTCGTTGTACCCAGCATACAAATCCCCCTTTTGGGCGGCCCATTTTAACATGCTGTCGTTCTATCCAGCATACAAATCCCCCTTTTGGCGGCCCATTTTAACATGCTGTCGTTCTATACTCCAGCATACAAATCCCCCTTTTCGTGGCCCATTTTAACATGCTGTCGTTCTCTACTCCAGCATACAAATCCCCCTTTTGGCGGCCCATTTTAACATGCTGTCGTTCTATACTCCAGCATACAAATCCCCCCTTTTGGCGGCCCATTTTAACATGCTGTCGTTCTATACTCCAGCATACAAATCCCCTTTTGGCGGCCCATTTTAACATGCTGTCGTTCTATACTCCAGCATACAAATCCCCCTTTTTCGTGGCCCATTTTAACATGCTGTCGTTGTACCCAGCATACAAATCCCCCTTTTTCGTGGCCCATTCTAATATGCTGGCATTGTATACTTCAGCGGTCACAACCTGAATACGGACCACACCCTCACATGGCGTAAGGTGTCGAGGACCAGTTCTATTCAAGAGGGGAGAGGGAGACACTTCTCTGACGATGTTTAGCGTTGCACCAGCCGCTAGATTTCCTTCCAACTGTTGTAGTTCTGATGGTATCAGTTTAGCGTGAGACAGTCCCCCCCCCCCCCCCCCCCCTCACCCCACCTCCACCAGCCTTACTATCCTGATGGTTATCCCCCGTCTGACGTATCACTTCAAGTGGCTTACTGCTATACTGAATATTAATTACCACTTACCAAAGACATGATGACGATGGTGATGATGACAATGATAATGAACGATGATGATGATGATAATACTGTTGCTGCTGCTGCTGATGATGATAATTATGATGACAGGGGAGACAATGACAAGGCGACGGACACTCACTACTACTTCTGCTCGTGGTTGCCGGGGCAGGTCATGTAGGGCACGTTGGCGGCGATGGGCTCGATCTGCCTCATGAACTGGTCCCCGACCTCCGCGTTGTCCTGTCAGAACACATCACCACCACCACCAAGTCACTGTCACGAAGGCAGGCTCACGGGACTCCTCGCTTTCACTTCTGTTACAGCCCGGAGAACCACACAGGGTCCTTTCAGGGCTGAAGGTTATGGGAGATCCCGAAGGTCAGAAAGGTCAGGGAGATACCGAAGGTCAGAAAGGTCAGGGGGATCCCGTAGTTAAGAAAAGTCAGGGAGGTTCCGACGTTCAGAAAGGTCAGAAAGGTAGAGAGATCCCGAAGTTCAAAAAGGTCAGAGAGATCCAGAAGTTCTGAAGCTTAGGGAGATCCTACGTTTAGAAGGTCAGAGAGATCGTAAGTTCAGAAAGGTCAGGGAGATCCCAAAGTTCAGAAAGGTCAATGAGATTCTAAGCTGAGACGGCCAGAGAGATCCTAAGTTCAAAAAGGTCAGGGAGATCCCAAAGTTCAGAAAGGTCAGGGAGATCTCGTGTTCAAAAAGGTCAGGAAGATACCAAGTTTAGAAAGTCAAGGAGATTCTAAGTTCAGAAAAGTCAGAAAGATCCCGATATTCAGAAAGGTCAGGGAGATCCTAAGTTCAGAAAGGTCAGGGAATTCCGAAGTTTAGAGAAAGATCAGTGAGATTCCGAAGTTAAAAAAAGGTCAAAGAGAACCTAAATTCAGAAAGTCAGGGAGATCCCGAAATTCAGAATATCAAAAAATCCAAAGTTCAGAAGTTCAGGGAGATCCTAACTTTCAGAAGGTCAGGGAGATCCTAAAGTGCAGAAAAGGTCAGGGGGATCCCGAAAGTTCAGAAGGTCAGGGAAATCCTAAGTTCACAAAAGTCAGGGAGATCCCAAAGTCAAAAGGTTAGGAGATCCTAAGTTCAGAGAGCTCACCAGCCGCCGTGGCGAAGTGGTTAGCGTCGCGGACTCCCGGCTGGGAGGTCGTGGGCTCGATTCCCATCAGAGTCATGTGGGTTTTTCTGCCCCGACCGGCTCCTACCCAGGGTTGAGTTTGTTGCGGACTCAGTTGGGAAGACTGGGACCACACAGTCGAGTTTCATCCACTTAATGGATGCGTTTCTGACAGTGTTGCTCAAATTTCCTGACCAACACTGCAGGTGCTTGTATCTCTCGGGCCTGGTTGACGCCGGGATATATTATAAAAGGAAGCGTAGAGTACAGTCCTGTCATGTAGTCTCAGACCGAAATGGAAATCTGTAGCATCATCTTAATCATGCTCATTCATTGATCAGCATTAAAATAATAATAATAAAAAAGTCTTCATACCCTGCTCTCATGGCGACCTCAATTTCGGTGTCCTCTCCAGGTCTGTGACCTAGGTTTGGTTCCGTCGGGGTCACCAGATCGGCGAGTCCATGGGGGCTGTCATTGGACGGACGTGGTGGCGCCCTCCGGAGAAAGAGCTCACTCATGCCGGCTCCGCGACTAAGCAATTATTGTCGTCAGTAGGGGGCTAGTAGGTGGTGTCCTGCGTATGTTAGATCAGAACAGGCGCCACTGAACACCACCAAAGTGACTCGGCAGCAGTGCAATGTCTCCTCCGGTGGGTTGCCTCTTGACGACTTGACATTGACTGCTCCCTGTGGATTGCCGGTGCCAGGGCTGCGGCGGGGCCGACCGGATTGTGGCTGTGGATGGGGTGTCGGAATGAGCGGCGTGGGTGCACTGCCTCTGAGTGGCGCAGAGGTTCGGACAGTAAAAACAAACAAACAAACAAACAATAACAAAACCCAAAAAAATCAGAGAGGTTAGGGAGATCCCCAAGTTCAGAAATGTCAGACAGATCCAAAGTTGAGACGGCCAAAAGGATCCTGAATTCAAAAAGGTCAGGGAGATCCTAAAGGTAAGAAAGGTCAGGGAGATCCTGACGTTCAGAAAGGTCAGGGAGATTCCAAGTTCATAAGATCAGGGAGATCCTAAATTCAGAAAGTTCAGGAAGATCCCGAAATTCATAAATGCCAGGTACCTAAATTCAGAAAGGTCAGGGAGATCCGAAGTTCAGAAAGGTCAGGGAAATCCCGAAGTTCAGAAAGGTCCAGTAGATCCTTAGTTCGGACGGTCATGGCGATTCTAAGTTCAGAGAAAGGTCAGAGAGATCCCAAAATTCAGAAGTTAGTGAGATCCTGAAGTTCAAAAAGTTCAAGAAGAACCTAAATTCAAAAGGACAGGGAGATCCCAAAGTTCAGAAGATCAAGAAGATCCTAAGTTCAGAAGTCAGGGAGATAATAACTTCAGAAGGTCAGGGAGATCCTAAAGTGCAGAAAAGGTCAGGGAGATCCCGAAGTTCAGAAGGTCAGGGAGATCGTAAGTTCAGAAAAGTCAGGGAGATCCCTAAGTTCAGAAGGTCAGGGATATCCTAAGTTCAGAAGGTCAGGGAGATCCTAAGTTCATAAAAGTCAGGGAGATCCATAAGTTCA
>JADBJO010005986.1:90000-100000 GCA_016801955.1 Conus betulinus | reverse complement strand
AAACGAAGAACCCGAGAGAGCTAGAAGGAGGGACGGTGTATGGTGAAGGAATTCAGAGGGAAGAATAGCCCGTTTATTCCATTTAACATCCACCCAAACAAAGCAACAACAACAACAACAACAAACAAACGACAACAAAAAAAAACTTTCTACAAACGACACGAAACCCCAGACCACTACGCTCCTCTCAGAGAGAATACCGCCACGTACAATATTTTTGCCCCGGGGTGAGACCGGTGACCTTGACCCTGTGGACGTACTGGACGCGGCCGAGGGACCCCCCGTCCTTGAAGAGTCGGCACTGACCCTGAGCCACCTTGACCTGGGTGGGGACTGCCGCCCTCAGGGTAGTAACGAACACTGGAGAACTGGGTAACGTTCACTGTGCTCCACACCACGTAAATCTCCGTCGTCGGGTCCTCTGGATCAATCAATCAATCAATCAATCAATCAATCAATCAATCAAGCTAGTCTTTTCGTCCATGTATCTGTTTCTGTCAATGAGATAAAAATAATTGAAAGCAGTTTACTGTGGTTTAAAGTAAGTAAGAAACACACACACACACACACACACACACACACACACACACACACACACACGCACACACACACGAGCGCGCGCGCATAGAGAGAGAGAGAGAGAGAGAGAGAGAGAGAGAGAGAGAGAGAGGTTTCGGCAGAAAGAAACAAGACATAAATACCAACTATACATTTCATTATCTACACTCTTACTTATAAATCAATTTAGGAAATTGCAAACTCTCTGCTTTAAAAGCTTTGTACAGGTAAATGCAGAGGTTTTTTCACAGTTTTTGCATTAACGGAGGATAACAATAGATTTAGATGAAAAAGCATTTGCTATTCTGTAATATTTTGGAGCGATCAATTCTTTTCTTAATTTATCGTATAATGGACAGCATAAGACAAAATGAACTTCGTTTTCTTCGGTATCCTTACAAAATGGACACAATAGATCATTAGGTGTAGGATTCCTGTATCTATAGTAATGAACAGCAAGGTCTGATGCACCAAAACGAAACAATGACATTATATGTTTTAAGTGTCTCTCCATATCTAATTGTAAATATTTTGGAATACAGTGCATGTAATCGCAAAATCTTCTATACATTGAATACCGCTCACTATTTTCCACATGGTCTTGCCAGTTTTGCCATCTACAATCGATAAGCCGCTGCTTAAACAAACTAAAAAATTTATTTGCATCTCCAACACCTTGGTTTAACCATACATATCCAAAACCATTCTGAAACAGATATAATCTTACATTTGTTACCCAGTTCCTTTTGCCTTTCTGGTCTAAATGTAGCAGCATTAAATACGCTTTCTTTGGTAGCCTGTGTTCATCCATCTGTACTAACTTTAACCAGTAGGAAATACATCGAACAATAGAGTTAATAGTTATTGGGAATCTGCCTAAATTCATTATACACAAGATCATTTGGTGTTCGCATATCAACAGACAAAAATTTCTTAAGGGCAAACAAGTGGATCTTTTCACAGTACTGTGTAGCTTTTTCCATCCCCCATATTTCAGAACCATATTGCATTATTGGCCGTATCTGAGCATCAAAAAGTTTTAGAAAAACATCAACAGAATAATTATTGCACTGACGCAATCTCTGCATTATACTCAAAAGTGCCCTTTTTGCCTTGCTAGCAATATCCCTACATGCCACAGTAAAACTTAATCTTGTTGAAAAATAAACTCCTAGATATTTATATGCATTAACTACAGGCATGTTATTGCCATCATATATCCATCTCTCTCTCACACCCAGATAACCACCTTTTCTGAAAACAACAATATTACTCTTATCCATATTCACCTTTAAACAAAGTGAAGAGGATGCTCTCTGTAAACTATTTAACTGTGTTTGCAGACCAATAATAGTCTCGGAAAGAAGAACAACATCATCAGCCAATAAAAGGATAAACAATTCAAGCGAATCGGACAGAAAATTGACACCATGTCTGCCGTTATTGATTACCTCTATAGCCAATTCATTTATAAATAACGAGAAAAGAATTGGACTGCATATATCTCCTTGCTTCACTCCAGACGAGCAAGATAACTGGTTAGTAAAGGTAGCACCACATCTAATACGAGCCCTTCACACTGGTGTACATACTTTTAATACAACGAAAAAGTTTTCCTCTGATTCCATTTTTCAGCAAAACAGGCCATAGTAAGTTTCTATTAATAGTATCAAAACATTTCTCAAAATCGATAAAGGCAACATAAAGTTTTCGATTATTACAAAATTGTTTTTGAACGCATGCCAGCAGTGTAAATAAATGGTCAATAGTAGAGTAACCAGCTTTAAACCCAGCCTGATATCTCCAGTAATATTATTTTCTGTTACCCAGTCCTGTAGCGACGGTTAATAATTATACCATATACTTACTACTTGTATCACACAAACTTATACCACAATAATTTCCCGGATTATTGGCATTTCCTTTCTTATAAAGGGGCAAAATAATCGATTCAGTCCAACCATCTGGGTAGAAACCTTTCTTAAAAAGAACATTGAAGTTCACAAAGAAAGGGACAACCATTGCACTCGCACTTTTTAATATTTCGCTAATAATACCGTCGGGTCCCGCAGCTTTTTTTGGGTTTAAGTTTTCTTAATGCAAGAACAACTTCATCTTCAGAAATCGGTCTATTATTAAAGGAATCATCATCATCGTCATCTAAACCATTATCTAATTCCTCATTTTCCGGATGAGCAACATCAACTTTTTCC
Organism: Conus betulinus; assembly: GCA_016801955.1. Taxonomy (NCBI): domain Eukaryota; kingdom Metazoa; phylum Mollusca; class Gastropoda; order Neogastropoda; family Conidae; genus Conus; species Conus betulinus. The sequence continues at coordinate 97,229 of JADBJO010005986.1, read as the reverse complement.
AGCAACGTTTTAAAATGTTTAAACCAATCATCTACCGTAATCTGGTTTCTAACATTTTTCTTTTTTGACTAATTTGATGGATAGTTTCCCAGAAATCTTTTTGACTGTTTATAGAGATTATCAATTTTTCAATCACTATACGATTATGCATTTTCTTCTTAAAGAATAATAGATTCTTATATTCCCTTCTGGCCAGACAGAAAGCATATCTATTGCTTTCTTGCTGAGAACGACGTGATGTTTTTACTTTTAAAGAACGACGCAATTTCTTTAACAATTTTTCGCATCTCTTTCCTTTTATTTCGACATTCCGTATCATACCAGTCTTGGTGTCTCTTTCTCTCCCACTCACACATACTCTTTTTTTCATGCACGCAGCCATCTCTTTCACACATGTATTAAATTTTTCCAGAGCTACATTGATATCAATATCAACAGACTGAATAGCATCGTCTAACATCATATGTGTACGTTCACTATTTGCTACATCATTAAACTGTTGAATACAATCAGGATTCCAAACGAATTTTTCGATGAACATATTCTTATCTTTAGGCAGAATTTCTATACTGTTTTCTTTTGGAAAGGAAGTAACAATGTTACAGGTATATGATTCGTTTCCGTACAGTCTAAAACTTTTAATTCACAAGTTTCACACACACATAAGCAAGAAGATCACTAGATATAAAAAAATAATCTATGACACTGCATCCAAAATCACAAATGTACGTGCAGCGTCCTTCATGGTCGCCATACACACATACCATTCATAATGCACAAGTTTAAACGCAGTACACATGTTTAGCAAAGACTTACCAAATCCATTCAAAACAGAATCTTGTGAATTTCTTGTAATATTCGCAAAATCTCTTTTTGAGAATGTGGACAATAAAGATCATTTTCAACAGATACGGGCTGCGAAATGTTTGAAGTACGACCATTAAGATCACCAGAAAGAAGCACAAAATAATCATTATCTACAAGGGCATTATCAAATAAATAGTTTTCCCCAGTAAAGCAATTCCATCCCCATCCACACCAAGATAGTTATAATATCGAGAACCCCTCGGGTGGTACGTACGCACAGGCATACAACACATCCTTTTCCACGCCAAACAAGTCCTTGTTAATGACGAACAACAAAAAAGTTTCCAACACTCACTTTGATCTGTTTCACAAAAGACATAAACTCATTTTTTGATGAGACAAACGACACACCACCCGAAGGCCTCCCAGCATTTGATAACTTCTTAGCTGGTTGACAGAAAGCCTTATACCCTGTAAAGATATCCGGATCAATACTATCAACAAAAGTTTCGACCAAGCAAACAAAATGAAAAGATGATACAAAAGAAACAAAAAAAATCGGTATCAAAGATTTTGACATCAAACCATTCACATTCCAGTGCATGAATAAAAAACCCTTCTGGTGATTTCCTTGATATGCAGAATAATCATTACTCGAAACAGAATTGTCAACGGAGTTCACAGACAAAGTTCCGTCATCGCTATCATCTGATGAAATCGGTGCCCCAAATAATGATTCACTGAATTCAGTATAACACATGACCTAATTCGACACCACTCGCACCACCCCCATAAACTTCCCGCGACTCATTCTCCAATTGGCGAACACACACTCATCACTACCATTGAGATTCAAATACAAACCATTGGTATGGTAAAGCACATCATATTACGCGGAACCATGTCAGTGTCACACACAATAGCGACAGTACTAAAGTAGTTCGGACACCAACTATCATTTGCTGAAGCTATGCCATTATCACACGCAGAAACAACATCACTGCAGGGGTTCAAAGACGAATCATTATAAACTGGAACCACGTTAGTGTCACATACAGCAACAAGATCACTAGAGTTCAGAGGCCAATCATTACTAGCTGAATGCATATCAGTATTACACATAGTAATAACATTGCTACTAGAATTGAAGCACGAATCGTTATAATCTAAACCCATGATAGTATCACACATAGTGGAAATGTTGCCGCAGGGACACGAACGCCATTCATTTTCATCTGGAAAACTGTCAGTATCACACATAGTAACAAGAGCACTACATGGCTTTGAATACAAATCATAACCTGAAATATCAGCATCCCATTCAGTAGCAGTAATATCGTTGAGGTTCGAACACCGATCAGTATAATCTGCAGCCATATCAGTATTACACACAGTAAAAATGTCGGAATCTGGGTTCGAACACAAGTCGTAATAATCTGACACCATATCCGTATCGTTCACTGCAACAACATCACTGAAAGGACTTGTAAATAGATCATCATTATAATCTGAAACCATGTCAGTATTAAAGCTAGTAATATAATCTCCAAAGGAGTTCGAACACAAATCTTTACAACCTATGACTTTGTGCGTACCACGCATTGCAGCATCACCACTACAGGGGTTCGAACACGAATCATTTTTACCTCTGACCTTGCGAGCCACACACAGTTAAAGCAACATTACAAGGATTCGAACACGAGTCGTTCTTACCTGTGAGCCCACGGGCACCACACACAATTACATCACCATTGCAGGGGCTCGAGCACGAATCATTATCACCTGTGATCCCATGTGCACAACACACATCAACACCACCATTGCAGGGGCTCAAACTAGAATCATTATCACCTGCGATCCTGCGCGTTCCGCACATAAGAACATCACAAACTCAGGGGTCAGGCAAGAATCGCTATCACTGTAACTCTGCGGGCACCACACATAGCAACATCACAGTTGCATGGGTTCAAACAGGAATCACTACCACCTGTGACCCCGTGTGTACCGCACACAATAACATCATCATTGCATGGGTTCGAACAAGGATCACTATTACGTGCAGCCTTGTGTGTTCCACACACAAGAACATAATCATTGCAGGGGTTTTAAACAAAAATCCTCCTCATTAACTGTGACCATGTGAGTACAACACACAATATATGGTTCAAACACAAATCATTTTTACCTTTGACCATCTGAGTACCACACTGACATAAAGTTTGATACAGTTCATGAATGGGGCGGCCGCACCGCTAATCCGCTTCCCCCACCAAACTCTCCCCATCAGCAGAAAGAAAGAACTTCTTCCATCCACAAGCAGATGATCATGTACCATAGCCACTCTCTGTCCATCATTTCTCTTAGTTTTCATAATCACTGACAGTTTCTTCCGAATTTCCCTTACCCCTCTGGAGAAATCTTCACCGACAAAAATATTGCTTCCCTTGAGTTTCTGCTTTGCTTTGAGAATGTTTATTTCGTCTTTATAAAAAGTACATCTCGCAATCACAGCGGAGTTGGGTTTTTCCACTTACCCGATGAACCCGATCAAATTCAACGTCACTCACCAAGTCAAGTTGTCAGTACACAGTTCTTTCAATGTCATCTCTAAATCCTGATTTGTTTCATTTTGCCGTTTGTCAATACCATAGAAAAGGAGATTTTTTTCTTCTTGATCTGCCCTCCAAGTCGTCAGCGTATTTCTCTACATTTTTCACCCGCTCCTTCAATGTTTTAATGTCCGCTCTCAATGTTTTATTTTCGTTTTGCAAAGTACTGATTTGATCTTTCAGTTGCACCACCTCCTCCTGTAACTCTTCCACCTTGCCCTTAACCCGTTTCATGTCTTCTTTCACCTCATCCAGCTTCCTGTTCATCGAACTGTCCATTGCATCCAACTTGGCCATCACATCAGCAAGAGACAGTTCGTCGGTAAGACACAGCCTGGATTGCCGTGTGTTTACTTTACTTTGATTCTTGTCAGTGGCAGAGGGGGGCGGACCAGGATTCAGCTCGACATCACCAGCTCGGATCAGCAGCAAACTTCCCCAAAACAGGTAAGACAGAGCAAACCCAGAAAAAACACCGCTTGCTCGATTCCGCAAAAACACTGTTCTAACCATCATCGCTTTATAACGCAAGGCTCTTTTCCTCATGAAGGCAATGTAGGTCCATAGAAATGAACCACATACCCACCGAAAATCATTTGCGCAGACAGGCATGACAGCACGCACGACAACTACTCATGTGCGGTAAATGTATCGGTCAGTCAGAGCTCCGCAAAAACACACGTCTTACCTCGACGAGTGCTTCCCACACACTCCCGAGAGAGAGAGAGAGAGAGAGAGAGAGAGAGAGAGAGAGAGAGAGAGAGAGAGAGAGAGAGAGAGAGAGAGAGAGAGAAGAAGAAGAAGAAACGCATTCATTTCCACAAGTTGATGATTATCCATTCACTGACTTCAACTGAGTTGCAGTCGCAGGATAACTAATTCCTCAGACGCAGTTGCATACAGATAAATTGTTGAGGACAAAACCTTCCAGCCAGTCAATTACATTTATGACAACTTATTTTCCATGTTGATTAGAAACACGAATTATCTTCAAACAAAAACAAAACTCGAGTTTATTGTTTGAACAGTCAAACCATAACGCATTCAGTCCCTTCACCAGTCAATGACCTAACTTTTGTCACCCTCCCTCCCTGTCTGAATCAGGATCCCAGTCAATATGTTCTCTATGATCACAGTTTTCATCTGTCTTCCTGTCACTCTTTTGTGATTTATCCTTTTTCTTTTCCAAACTAAGTCGAGTCTTCCGGGACTCGGAATGGTCAGTCACCTGCTTTGTTTTCTTTCCACTGTCCCTATTTGAGCTGTTTATTAATCTGCGGGCCAGATCAAATGTAAACAGAGATGCGAGCTCATTTATAATCTATCTATCGGTTTGTCAATCTGTCTGGCTATCTATCTATCTGTTTGTCAGTTTATCTGTCTGTCTGTCTGTCTGTCTGTGTATCTATCTATCTATCTATCTATCTATCTATCTATCTGTGTCCATCTGTCTATCTATCTGTCTGTCTCTCTGGCTGCCTGTCTGTCTACCTATCTCTCTGGCTGCCTGTCTGTCTACCTATCTATCTACCTATAGCTATCTATCTCTATCTATCTATCTATCTACAAACGCAGTTAAGTGAAAGCTGAGATGTAAAGTAACCTGCGAGTTTCTTTCCAAACATATATATGTTACAGACATTCAAAGTTATCTTTGTTCTTCATTTATGACTACCATTGTACCCACACCTGAAGGCCTTCAACATCAGCCACACATGGGAGCAGACTGCCCAGGACAGAGACGGGTGGCGATCAGCTGTCCGCAAAAGTGCACAGACCTTTGAAAGCAACAGAATTGATGCAGCTGAGCAGCGCAGGGTGATCAGAAAGACCAGTGTCAACATATCTCCAGCTGCTGCCACCATTCCCTGTCCGTACTGTGATAGATCCTTCCGGGTGCAGGTCGGCCTGACCAGCCATCTACGCACTCACCCCCAATCCCAGGATGACTATACGGTCTTCGTCGTCTCGACGGACAACAAACAACATATTCTTCATTTAGATGTTATTATGTCAGAGCTTGCAGTTGTGTGATCACTAACCGTCTTTGTTCTGCCCGATCGTGATTTGACAGGAGTGTCCCTGTCCATAAATCTGTTCACTTTCTACGCGCTGTCCTGTTTGTGCCGTCCATGAATATGTCTGAGAGCTGTATTTTGTTTACACCATAAATCTGTTGAGTCAGAACCGTCCCAGTTGTACAGTCTACACATTTGTTCGTTCTCTGACAGTCGTCATACTGTGTAGTCCTTTAATTTGTTTGTTCTTTCAGAGCTGCCCTATTGTGTAGTTAAAAAAAATCTTTTCTCTCGGATCTGCCCTCTGAGGTGGTACATAATTTTTTCTTTCCAGGGCTGTTCTCTGTTGTGAGTACTCCATAAATCTCTTTGTCCTATAAGAGCAGCTCTACTGTGAGCACTCCGTAGATAAGTTTGTCCTATCAAAGCTTTTCTGCTGAGTATTCCATAAATCTGTTTGTCCTATCGAAGCTGTTCTGCTGTGAATATTCCATAAATCTGTTTGTCCTATCAGAGCTGTTCTACTGTGAGTACTCCATAAATCTGTTTGTCCTAGCAGAGCTGTTCTGCTCTGAGAACTCCATAAATCTGTTTGTTTCTATCAGTGCTGTTTCTGTTGTGTGGTGTGCAACATTTTCTTTCAGAGCATAACATTGTTTGCTCTCTCAACTGCTCTGTTGTGCAGCCCACAAGTGTTTTGTAAGCGTTGTCCTGCTATGCTGTGTATAAGTATGCTTGTTCTGTATGTACCGCGTACTTGTGTATTCTATGAAATGAATGTTGTGTAGTCCATAAATCGGTGCTCTGAGAGCTGTTCTGGTCTGTGGTCCAGATTTGTCGTGTTGTATTGTCCCTAAATATGCCGATTTTATCAGAGCTGTACTGATGTAATGTCCATCAAACTGCCCGTTGTGGAGGATAGAAAGGCCTGTAAGGAGAACGGATGTCATTCGACATGGATGTGGTCATTGACACCACCTGATTTCCTATGGCCTCTGTCCGATGACACCCCCCTCTTCTACCTCCTTCCGCCCCTCTCCCTCCAAAAAGAAAATAAAAAGATAGGAGCAATACAGCAGTGAGAAGTTAGAAACTATTTTGCATGAGGTATGTCATGCGATAAAATCCGCTCAGCAAAATGCCAGGTTGGAGAAATTAAACTGCATCGCTGACTTCCCGAATGTGCATTAAAATGATTTTCTGTGAGATACAGCTGTTTTCGTTTTCTTCCTGTTTCTTTCGGCCTCTACCTCAAGTGCCGCATGTCTTTTGATCTGACAGCACATTGCTCGGAAACGAGCATGTCTTATGATCTGAGAGTTCACTGGTCAGAAACGAGGCTGTCATCATGTGAAGCCTCGGAAAAAGACTGTCGGGTTCTCGTCTATATATAGTTGCAAACTGAGACGACTGCAGGCGGAAATCTAAATAAATCTTAAATACATGTTAGCAAACCGCCAAGAAAAACGTGGACAAACAAGTCACAAGACAAAACACAACGCGTTTCGACCTCTTAGGTATTCTTCAGGCAAGATACAAACAAATAGGATAACGAAAAGGAAAGAGCTATCACTTACCTTCAATCACTATAACTCGTCTATAGTTTCATTTTCAGCATGTCTACCAGCAGCGCTGTTCACTGGTTCATGATGACAAATTCAACAGACATGTCTGGTTAACCTAGACGACGCTATGGAAAAACAAGCACGCGCGAGATTCTTCCAATGTGTTTCGTACTAAAACCTGTCAGAAGGTTCACAACGTACTGAAAGCCTCATTCGGCAGACAACGCTGT
>JADBJO010005986.1:80000-82500 GCA_016801955.1 Conus betulinus | reverse complement strand
TGAAAGCCCTCTGTTGTCAGGGAGACGGCGGACCCCGATCCCAGGCTGAGGGAAGAGCTGTGATGCATGGCTTTTAGAGGGGGGAGAGAGAGAGCCATGTGCATCCCGAGGATGAGAGAGAGAGATGAGGACGAGAGAGAGAGAGAGAGAGAGAGAGACGAGAGGAGAGAGAGGAGAGAGGAGTGGGTGGACGAGGAGAGGAGAGGGAGTGAGGAGAGAGACGAGAGGGAGAGAGGAGAGAGAGAGGAGAGAGAGAGAGAGAGAGAGAGGAGGAGAGGGAGAGAGAGGGAGACAATGACAAGGACGATGACGACGATTCTTGATTTCATAACGGTAAAAGTATTGGCTTAGTTAGCCATTTTCGTACTTGCCGTTACTATTCTAAGGAGCTTATACTAAATGAAACAAGCACAACGTACCACGAGAGAGAGAGAGAGAGAGAGAAACAAGAGAAGAGAGAGAGAGAGAGAGGAGAGAGAGAGAGAGAGAGAGAGAGAGTAGCTTAAATGTCAGGATATTCATACTTATCAATGTCCTGGGTGGTGGTGAGTTCATGGCACACATATACAACACATTGCTTTGTCTAGCGTCGCAAAAAAAAAAAAAAAAAATCAATCAACTTTGGTCTGTTTGGTCTACATTAGTAATTTTGTGTGTGGTTGTTAGGTAACATACGCATACACCATCATATATCTCGGAAATTAGCAACAAGTTTAATTATGATTTTCAAACGAAAGGAAGAAAATGCCAGGCCAGTCAGAAAACAGAATGTAATCATGTTGTGAAAATCACCGCTCACACTTTACCTGTCGAAGTTATCACTCCGTTTCAGCTTAAAAGTGAGGAGATCCCCGCTATATTTAAAGGTGAAGTATACCGCTTTAAACCTGGACCGACGCACTACGCTTTCCACTGAGAGGGGGAGTATACCGTTTTTAAACCTGGACCGACGTACTCCGCTTTCCACTGAGAGGGGGAGTATACCGCTTTAAACCTGGATCGACGTACTCCGCTTTCCACTGAGAGGGGGAGTATACCGCTTTAAACCTGGATCGACGTACTCCGCTTTCCATTGGGAATGGGGGGTCCTGCTTTGTAATTTTAAATGGGGGTCCACGTTATCTTCAGAAGTGAGTTTTTACTTTACACGTCCAGAAGTAGTTTTCACTAAACCTCTCTAAAAACGAACGTTTTACATTTTACCTGCAAAGGTACTTTACACTGCACTTTCAAAAGAGAGTCATACCCCCGGAAGTGTTTTACTCGTTGTGCCAGAATATATTTTGCGCTTTTCTCCAAGCGAGAGAGTCCAAACTTTTCATTCTTTATCACACAACAATCTACTGTCAGAGCAGTTTGACAGGTTTTTTTTCCCTTCAAGAAGCGTTCTATCCTTTGAAAGCCCCCAAATGTTTGCATGCTGTCTCCAGAAACGCTTCACATTTTGCTTCCAGAACTGTTTTTACACTCTGTCTTCAGAAATGCCGTATGTTTGACATCTAGCAGTATTGTACAATTTGTCTCTAGAAGCGCTTCAGAGCTTATCCTTGGATGTCAATTATACTTTATCTCCCCCGCCCTCCTAAGAGACTGTTTCGCTTCCCTGTCAGTTGTGAGTATTCCCCTGTTCCCACAGACGCGGGTGTTTTACGCTATTTCCGGATGCGACTGTTCCATTTTTTTTTTCAGAAGTGAGAGCACTGCTCCAGTTTACCTCCAGAAGCAAACTGTTTTTCTTGAAGTTTTTAAGAAGTGAATGCAGTGTTCAGTTTACCCCAGAAGCGAGTTTTTTTTTTTTTTTTTTTTTTTTTTTTTTTTACTTTATTCCCAGAAGTATGTGCAGTGTTCCATTTTACCCCCCAGAATCGAGTATTCTCCAAAATCTGTAGGAGTGCGCGGTGTTCCAGTTTACTGTAGGAAATGAACGTTCTGTTTCACCTCCAGAAATGAGCGCTCCTCTACTACACCCCTGAACGATGTACATTGTGGTTTGACCAGTTCAGTGTTCCGTCCTCCTTACCTCCATACGCCAGATGGACCTGCTGGGGCTGGGTGTCAAATGAGGGCCTGGGACAGAGCCAGAAGACCCAGGGGAAGAAGAAGGCAAAGAACAACGATCTGGAGTGCATGCTTCAAGTCTCAGTGCCAGCTAGGGCATAAAGCCTTACAAATGGCTCTGCGCAGAGTCTTTTATAGAACTGACAGGGTATATAGGGTATTACAGCTTGGCAGCCGTTTTGTGCTGGTTTGGCGGAGATAAGGAAACGAGTGAACTGAACTATCCAGCCGATGTAGGAGATAAGAACTTCGTTCTGTCTTGTGTCTTTGGCGATCGATTCGAATCGAGAATGGTGTGTGTGTGTGTGTGTGTGTGTGTGCGTGCGTGCGTGCGTGCGTGCGTGCGTGCGTGCGTGTGGGTGTGTGTGTGTGTGTGTGTGTGTGATATTTGTCTGTTCGCTTCATCAACCTACTTTTCTATCATGTTTTAGAAAAAGTTTCT
>JADBJO010005986.1:72500-75000 GCA_016801955.1 Conus betulinus | reverse complement strand
TCCCATAGTTACATTTTTCTGTTTGAAATTTCGAATGCCCTGCAATACTTGAGATCATCGCCAAAGCACCTTTTTCGCTTTGTTCTTCTAGTTGCGTATTTTTCTTTGTTTCTTGTTTGTCTAAGTGGATTTACCCCCTCCCCAAGTGGATTTACCACCTCTCCTCTCCCTCCCAACACACACACACACACACACACACACACACACGCGCGCGCGCGTGCGCGCGCATGCACAGAGAGAGAGAGAGAGAGAGAGAGAGAGAGAGAGACAGACAGACAGACAGACAGACAGAAGACAGACAGATATTAACAAATAGAAGGGGCACTTGGAAGACCTCAGACCTCCGTCAATATTGGATCCGCCCTCTGAGTCAGTTCATGAGGGAAAACAAAACTGTTTTACCTCCAGAAGTAAATTGTTGAATGACGTTTTCCATGAATACGTTTTAAAAAGAAACGACATGCAAAACTTGCAATATTGACGTCTATAATTTATGACAAGAAAGTTTGAATTTTCCATGAAAAATATATCGACCCGTAAACAGCTATCTACTCGAAACGGTAACGTCACAGCGTTCGTCTTTAGTCAAAAGTTTGAAATCGTCGTGAAGAGAGCCTGGACGCACTTTACCCCTACCAGGGGAAGTAATAGTTGGTACAGACTGTAAAAGTTACCTCCCATGTACATATTGATTTTGCAGAACGATCCTCCTAGATCCAGAGTTTTATTTCCGATCTGCCGCACAGATCCGTTGCAAAATTTCACGAGTTTGTTCCTGGGCCACATTCCATCATTCCACAGAGGTTCGCTAAATTTAGTGTCGTAAAATTTTAGAAAGCGAGGGGGTTAGTTACCGCCAAGGACACACAGTACAGGACAAAACACGATGCATTTCGACCTCTTGAGTCTTCTTCAGGCGAAAACAATTAACATTTAGGACAGTGAAAACAAAAAAACGAGAAACCACTTATCTTCTCACGTTCGCTCCACGATCAAAATAGCCGCCGGACGGAAACGAGGCCCCCAAATTAAAATCCGGATGAAGTGAAGGGTAATGGGAATTAGAAGTGCTTTACAGCGTTCACAAGTACACACAGAGCAAAGACGTGACGTGAAATACAGCACGACAAAGGGTATCCGTTTCCGTCCAGCGGCCATTTTGCTCGCGAACGTGAGAAGATAAGTGGCTTCTCGTTCTTTGTTTTCACTGTCCTAAATGTTTGTTTTCGCCTGAAGAAAACCCATGAGGTCAAAATGCATTGTGTCTTGTCCCTGTACACTGTTCGTCTGCGTCCTTGGCAGTAACTAACCCCCTCGCTTTCTAAAGTTTGCTTCATTTTCCGCCCTCAGTCACTCTGTTTTGAAACTTAGTGTCGTAGTTTATCTACTTCGTAAACAAACCGGCAAACACACAACTGAGTCACAACCACCGACAAAAAACATTCGTGAAGGAAAGAACAAAATCTGTGGTGACACTGATTTTTTTCTTCTTTATTTTATGCATACCTGCCGTCGTATTTCGTTGTTTGCGGGAATTTTTTTTTTGTTATTTGATATCATGACGTCAAGCTGGCTATGCGAGTCGGCCTGCAATTAAGTACATGTGATCTTGAGTACCACATTAATAGGTCCGATTCGAATTTACCAAACCTGAGCACCCTCCCAATCTGAATAATTGATTATTTAACCAAACCATTATATTACTGCAGACATCAGCTATCCCCCAGTTATGCTGTTGTTACTTCAGGCCAGGGACCGTTCTGTGGCCCTTGTTTCAGACAGACTTGATCAGTCGCCATCCCGCGCGGCGCATCGTCATGTTTGCCGCCGCCAGTGTTTGAATCGTTCTGTAGTGTGGGGAATCAGCGTGTTGCCCATCGTCAGGTAACGTTTCCAGTGGGTTTGACATGTATTGTGCAGTAAACGCAAGGAAAGTCAAACTCCGTCACTGTTAAATTCAGCGGCAGTTCCCTTCCATTGCATGAACGCATGCATGGCTGTTCAAGTGCGGAAACAAACTACTCACACCGGCAACGCTCTAGTATGATCTTTAGAGAACAGCCCTCATCAGAGAACAGCCCTCAGCAGAGAACAACCCTCATCAGAGAACAGTCCTCATCAGAGAACAGCTCCCAACAGAGAACAGCCCTCATCAGACAATAGCCCTCATTAGAGAACAGCCCTTATCAGAGAACAACCCTTATCAGAGAACAGCCCTCATCAGAGAGAACTGCCCTCATCAGAGAACAAATCCTTATCAGAGAACAAACTCTCATCAGAGAACAACCTTCATCAATAGAGATGGCAACATGAGATGTTTTCTTTTCAGCTGTAAGAGTGAAACTCATTTCATCTCTCTCTCTCTCTCTCTCTCTCTCTCTCTCTCTCTCTCTCTCTCTCTCTCTCTCCGTGCGCGTGCACATGGGCCCGCGTGCATTTGGGACAGAGAAGCAGGGAATGGAGGAGGGCAAGTGTGTGTGTGTGTGGGGGGGGGGGGGGG
>JADBJO010005986.1:65000-67500 GCA_016801955.1 Conus betulinus | reverse complement strand
ACTAACTGCATGTGACTACGGAAAAAAAAAAAACCTGTGCACTTCACCACCCCAAATTCTTTTTAAAATTGTGGTTAAAAAAACCCACTTATTACACGCTTCTGAAAAATTGAAGCAATGTTGAGAATGAGATGAAGATGTATTCACTGACGACATTTTTGAAGGTTACAAAAACAAAGTATCATTAATTGAAAAAAGAAGTCAAAATTGGTTACATGAAAGGTATCCACACACACACACACACACACACACACACACACACACACACACACACACACACACACACACACGCACACAGTTCGTAGTTGTAACTTTTCTTTGTTAATCATTAAAGACTATCCAACCACACAGTGCCTTTTCAGGACTGTAACACCAAGACGGAATAAAAAGATCGTGATAAAAGTCAGAGGCCTGAAAAAGATCAAAGGAAACCCCAAGAAACCTCCTGGCACTGCAGCTAAATGATTGCCGGCCTTTGGCTTGGCTGAGGGTACTAACCATACCGTGAAGTTCTCGTTTCCAAATTAAAAAAAAAAAGGGGGGTAGAAAATCAATGAAGCAAAATCTACATTGAAAATGCCACATAAGCAAACAGACATCGCGAAATACACAAAATAGTGTACAATTTGTGGACAATGTGCACATTTTTAACTACCTAGTCACCACATTATCAAAAACAAACAAACAAACAAAAAAAGCTGGCCTCTCATACCCTGTGATCGTGGGAAAAAATTGTAAGAGTTTTTCAGAAGATAAACGGAGGAATGGTCCATGAGATCTATCTATTATCTCTATCGATCTATCTATTATGTTGAACTAAACACACACACACACACACACACCACACACACGCACACACATTTCATTTATTTATCCACACACACACACACACACACACACACACACGAACAGACATTTCATTCATTATCTACACACACACACACACACACACACACACACACACACACACACACACACACACACGCACACACATTTCATGTCATTTATCCACACACACACCCACACACACACACACACACACACACACACACACACGCCACACACACACACACACACACACACACACACATCCAAAGGCATTTGATGCGACAATAGACACTCAATCCAGACGCATGAAGAGGATGCTGAGTTACAACAGACAAGGAGCGTGGCGAGAGCCGACGGATCAGTTACAATGGCATTGCTTCATGAACTGTCAGCCCCAAACAATCGCAGACCAGATTCACGATTGTAGCGGTTTTAAATAGTGAGAAACACCCGTAAACCTTCATCTTCATGTTAAAAGTAAAATTAAACCACAAACGCGCGCGCGTGTGTGTGTGTTCATGGGCGCGCGCTGTGCGCACGTGTGTGTGTGTGTGTGTGTGTGTGTGTGTGTGTGTGTGTGTGTGTGGTGTGTGTGAGTGTGTGCGTGCGTGCGTGCGTGCGTGCGTGCGTGCGTGCGTGCGTGCGTGCGTGCGTGCGTGCGTGCGTGCGTGCGTGCGTGCGTGCGTGCGTGCGTGCGTGCGAGTGAGTGAGTGTGTGAGTGTGTGTGTGTGTGTGTGTGTGTGTGTGTGTGTGAGTGGAGAGTGAGTGAGTGAGTGAGTGTGTGTGTGTGTGTGTGTGTGTGTGTGTGGTGTGTGTGTGTGTGTGTGTGTGGAGTGAGTGTGTGTGTGTGTGTGTGTGTGTGTGTGTGTGTGTGTGTGGTGTTGTGTGCGCGCGCGCGCGCGCGGGGCACAAAACGAAATAAAGTTGAATGATTAGAATGCCACGCTCAGTGAGATCATTGATTCCACATTCTATAATTCTGAGCCGCCTTTTGAGACCATTTTATCCGATATGGTCCACATCTTTGAAAATAAACTGAAAAAGAGGAACTCGTTTTTTTCTCTTAATCTGCCTTTAATCGCAATCTCTTTTTTTCCCCTAAGTGCCGGCACACTGACTGTGTGCATGCGCGCGCGCGCGCGCGCGCGCGCGCGTGTGTGTGTGTGTGTGTGTGTGTGTGTCATTTATTTAACGTCTTTCCACTAATCGTGATATTAGACGAAAAAAAAAAGTGCATGAGTAAGAGAGTAAGACTTGTGCATGTCTAAACTGTATGGAGTTCTACATATTCATGTACATGTGTATACATATGGATGCTTAGGCGTAAAAATGTATGTGTATGCGAATGTAGGAAGGATATGTAGCTACACTATTATAATAGTAAAAAAAAATAAAAGTCAACAAAATTATAAACATCACCCCCCCCCCCCCCCCCCCCTCCTCCCCTCACCCCATCTCCGCTTCTACCCTTCCATCACTCACTTCCGCATTAAAAAAAAAAAGATGATTATAAATAGTAACCAAATTGGACTGTTCTCTAGACTTACCAAAAAAAGTCGTAAGTGTGTGTGTGTGTGTGTGTGTGTGTGTGTGTGTGTGTGTGTGTGTGTGTGTGTGTGTGTGTGTGCGTGCGTGTGTGTGTGTGTGCACGCACGCCGCATAGGGCGAGGGT
>JADBJO010005986.1:52500-57500 GCA_016801955.1 Conus betulinus | reverse complement strand
TATGGTAGATCAGTCAGGCAGGCGCCACTGAACACCACTGAAGTGACTCGGAAGTAGTGCAGTGTCTTCTCCGGTGGGTTGCCTCTTGACGACTTGACATAGCGACTGCCCCCTGTGGATTGTCGGTGTCGGGGCTGCAGCGGGGTTGACTGGGCTGACCAACCTGACGGGTGTTCTGAGCGGCGTGGGTGCACTGCCTCTGAGGTGGCGCAGAGGTTGGGACAGCAAAAACAAAAAAAAAAACAAAAAATTCAGTCAGTCAGCAACGACCAACATGACCCAACCTGACGACGGATTCAGTCGATCAGCACAGACCAACATGGCGACCAACCTGACGACAGATTCAGTCAGTCAGCACGACCAACATGGCGACCGACCTGAAGACAGATTCAGTCAGTCAGCACGACCAACATGGCGAC
The DNA here is from genome assembly GCA_016801955.1 of Conus betulinus. Taxonomy (NCBI): domain Eukaryota; kingdom Metazoa; phylum Mollusca; class Gastropoda; order Neogastropoda; family Conidae; genus Conus; species Conus betulinus. Next base: position 57,081 of record JADBJO010005986.1, on the reverse strand, counting down.
CGACCTGACGACAGATTCAGTCAGTCAGCACGACCAACACGGCGACCAACCTGACGACAGAAAAAGTCAGTCAGCACGACCAACATGGCGACCAACGAAGTGGTTAGCGTTGGCGAAAGTGGTTAGCGGCGCGGACTCCCGGCTGGGAGGTCGTGGGTTCGAATCCCATCAGAGTCATGTTGGTTTTTCTGCCCCGACCGGCTCCTACCCAGAGTTGAGTTTGCTACGGGCTCAGTTGGGAAGGCCGGGACCACACAGTCGAGTTTCATCCACTTAATGGATGCGTTTCTGACAGTGTTGCTCAAATTTCCTGACCAACACTGCAGGTGCTTGTATCTCTCGGGCCTGGTTGACGCCGGGAAAAATTATGAAAGGAAGTCTAGAGTACACCCCCTGTCATGTAGTCTCAGACCGAAATGGAAATCCGTAGCATCATCTTAATCATCCTCATTCTCATCGATCGATCAGCATTAAAAAAATGTCTCAAATTCTGTGGCCCTTCATGCCCTGTTCTCATGGTGGCCTCAGTTTCGATGTCCTCTCCACGTCTGTGCTCTTGGTTTGGTTCCGTCGGGTCACCGGTATCGTCGAGTCCATGGGGGCTGTCATTGACGGACGTGGTGCGCCCTCCGGAGGGAGAGCTCACTCACGCCGGCTCCGCGACTCAGCAATTATTGTCGTCAGTAGGGGCCTTAGTAGGTGGTGTCCTGCCTATGGTAGATCAGAACAGGCGCCACTGAACACCACCGAAGTGACTCGGAAGTAGTGCAGTGTCTTCTCCGGTGGGTTGCCTCTTGACGACTTGACATTGACTGCCCCCTGTGGATTGTCGGTGTCGGGGCTGCAGCGGGGTTGACTGGGCTGTGGCTGTGGACGGGGTGTCAAACTGAGCGGCGTGGGTGCACTGCCTCTGAGGTGGCGCAGAGGTTGGGGACAGCAAAAAAAAAAAAAAAAAAAAAAAGGGCGACCAACCTGACGACGGATTCAGTCGATCAGTCAGACCAAATATGGCGACCAACCTGACGACAGATTCAGTCAGTCAGCACGACCAACATGGCGACCAACCTGACGACAGATTCAGTCAGTCAGCACGACCAACATGGCGACCAACCTGACGACAGATTCTGTCAGTCAGCACGACCAACATGGCGACCGACCTGACGACAGATTCAGTCAGTCAGCACGACCAACATGGCGACCAACCTGACGACAGATTCAGTCAGTCAGTCAGCACGACCAACATGGCGACCAACCTGACGACAGATTCAGTCGATCAGTCAGCACGACCAACATGGCGAACAACACCTGACGACAGACAGATTCAGTCAGTCAGTCAGCACGACCAACATGGCGACCAACCTGACGACAGATTCAGTCAGTCAGTCAGCACGACCAACATGGCGACCAACCTGACGACAGATTCAGTCAGTCAGTCAGCCCGACCAACATGGCGACCAACCTGACGACAGATTCAGTCAGTCAGCACGACCAATATGGCAACCGACCTGACGACAGATTCAGTCAGTCACGACGACCACATGCTGAGCAGCAGTATCAGAGCAGTATGCTGCACTGCTACTCTGTACCTTGACCCTTCCCCCTCCCACTACATCCCCTCCCCACCTCTCCAACCCTGCGCACCACACACACTTTCCTTTTTTAATCTCGCTCTCTCTCACTGCATGTATGTATGTATGTATGTATGTATGTATGTATGTATGTATGTATGTATACATGAATGCATCTCTCTCTCTCTCTCTCTCTCTCTCTCTCTCTCTCTCTCTCTCTCTCTCTCTCTCTGTATGTGGTCTCTCTCTCTTGAACAATTGTGTTGAGGGGTTGGGGGGTTGGGGGACACGTGCAGGTTAACAATTCCTCCGTCATCACATTAGTGACTTGGCAAAGATTCAAAATGTAACCGGAAAGAAAAAAAAAAAGGAGGGGGGGGGGGGGGGGGGGGGGGGGGGGGGGAGGGTAATTACACACACACATATATGAAAACATTCTAGATAATACATAGAATATGTATACATGTATAAGAATAAGCATAAGAACGAAAAAGTGATCTTAATCATATCAGAGAAAGACACTGTACAAAAGAGAGAGAATACATGAAAATATATGCATCATTCAGAGAGAGAGAGAGAGAGAGAGAGAGAGAGAGGGGCTAACATACAGACAGGCCGACAGACGAGACAGACAGAAAACACGAGTTGAGCCATATGTTTGGACTTCGGCAGTGGATGGCTTGCTATGCCTGAAAATCACTGAAGGGTTCTGTACAATTTCCACTGCCCTTACCATAGAGATATTTCATGTAGATGTCCAACGCGGGTATACTCACAACAAAAAAATGCAAGCTACACGCATTTTGTGTCGCTGAATCCACCAGCCTACCATATCCATCCCTCCATACATGTGCAAAGACAAACAACGTTATTCTTTGACCCATGAATAACGTCATCATTCCAGTCTGGCACAGATCGAGGACAGTGAAATTAGTAGCATTCGATGTTCAGGTCTCAGGGATATATATGGCGAGGCAAAGAGACATGCACGTGCGCAAATAGCAACCGCTAGTGAAAGCAAGATGTCTGCCTGCCTATTCTATGCAGAAATGACCCTGATTGTTCGTCTGTTCAGAAGGGGAAGATACTCCAGCTACTGCTGTACAGGCACCGGGTCTGGATATAGCTGAGAAAAAAAAAAAAAAGCTTCGCGACATTTCGTGGTGAGTGGCGGAAACTAGAGACGAGGCATTGTCTCAGCGCTCAGGGTGATTGGGTGACTTCTGTTTCGTTTTTTTAATGCCAGGCGGCAAAGTTTTATTGAAAACCAAGTGCCAAAGGTTTAATGCATAGACTGAAGCACATTACAGGCACATTTTGGTTTCCATCTGCAGACGGTAGGAGTGGAATGGGAGGGTGGGGGTTGCGGGGGAGACGGAGGGGGGGGGGGGGGGGGGGGGGGAGGAGTTCCAAGGGTTTTTGACTCCCTTTTGTCCACCCCCCCCCTCCATCTTCTCTCACATCTTCTTCCGCTCTGACCCCATTCCGAAAAAAGGAAAGCTGGAAAGTATTCTGAAATTTATGAGAAAAGTAAGAAAAAGAAACTAAAGGGCTGGACATTGTAGATAAATGTGTGGGATAGCAGTCCCCCCCCCCCCCTCCCCCCCCCCTCCTCCACGCTCAGCAAACAAGTGTGTAGATCCTTTGAAAAAAAGGGGATAAAAGTGTTATTACCCTCTCTCACCTGCCATGTCCACTTACCTCTCCTCTGTGTTTTGTATCAGAGCGAACTTTCTCAGCTGAATGGACATCCGTCGTGCTGTCCATAACCAGTGGGCTGTGCAGTTTCTCTCCACTTTCGTTTTAACGTTGACTGTGGATGTGATCTTGAAGACGCCCATGAGCAGTGCAATCCAGCAGACCTGGAGATTGATATCTTGTGTCCTCCCCCTGACAGCCTCATGAATGAAAAAAAAAACCCCAGCCTATTCAACTGAGGAAGACGAAACACTAAAAGGAGTGAAACAGTTCGGCGAATTAGTGGCCTTGTCTAGGATGAGTTTGGGAAGAAAGAACTGTGTCTCTCATTGTGGAAAGGCAAAACAGATGGAACACGTAAGTTGCCTCTAGCCAACAGAGCCCTCCCAACAGTGACAGAAGAACCAGTCAAAAAGCCTTGCAATACAGCATGCTGACACCTTAGAATGTAGAAAAATGGGGAAATGAAACCAAGACAAGTGCGAAAGAATGCCAGCATTTAACAGATCATCGTGGCTTCCCTGCTTGCCGTTCATGCTGATCCCAAGGCTACTCTGGCCTCTTCTGATCTACGGTGTCGGCAAAAGTGCAGTGGAATCGATGGAGACGAAACTAACCAATGCAGAAGGAAATGGCATGATGTTCGACCTCACCTCACTGACATTGCAGTCCTCTGTCAACAATCAAAGCTGAAGCTACCCCTGACAACCCATAGTCAAGGAGCACAGAGGGAAAAGCAAGGTGATTAACCAAGCTTTAGGATTGAGGAACAAGACTTTGACATCAATGCACCCCAAGCTGAAGACTGACAGAAGATGGAATGTTTGGGAGACAGTAGTCGTAGCAAAGAAAAGCCTCAGGATCAGGGAGTAAAGAGAACGCACACACACCAACGTGCAGAGACATGGATCCACAGAAATGAAGAGGTTCCCAAAGGCGAAAGAAAAAAAAGAGAGAGAACAAGGTTAAAAAAAAGCGGACAAAAACATTTTGTTGGAAGAATCCTGAAGGCAGAAAGCAAGGCCAAAAACGGCAATCGATAACATGGAAACTCTAGGGAAGTCTCAGCTGTAAAGAAATGTGGCATACAGTCTTCTCAAGATCAGTTTATCCTCACATCTGTGTATGAGTGTGTGTGTGTGTGTGTGTGTGTGTGTGTGTGTGTGTGTGTGTGTGTGTGTGTTCACGTACACGTGTATGAAGCACAGTAGTTTTATAAACCTTTTCTCCCTTTCTCTCTCTCTCTCTCTCTCTCTCTCTCTCTCTCTCTCTGTCCACATTGCACCTGCTTTGGCGTGTTTGTGTTGGATGGCGT
>JADBJO010005986.1:40000-42500 GCA_016801955.1 Conus betulinus | reverse complement strand
AGACGGATAACAAAACTATTTCAAGTCCGTCCAAACCTGAAAGAGTTTTTACCATGTTCCCGAGGCGGCCGTAAAGACGAAACAGTCTTGTGCCGTTTGCATACAGGCCACTCGTTTTACACCATTCTTATCTTTTAAAAGGCGAAGAGGATCCGTGGTGCATTCCATGTCATGTGCCACTTACAGCGAAACATGTTCTTTTAGAGTGCTGGGACTTGCACGATGTGAGACATAAACATTTTACAGCAGACTCCATGAAAACTTTGTTCAGAGATGTCCCACCTGACGTGATCTTTGAATTTCTGAAACATTTTTCATCTGATCTAAGATTTTACGGAAAAAGATTTTTTACGAAGTTTTTGGTGCGCTTTTAGAAGGTGTAGTAGTTTAAAGAGATGCGTGAATGATATCATTTTGTGTGTGTGTGTGTGACTTGTGAGTTGACTTTAAACGTGGTGACAGCCCTGATATGGCCCTTTGCGGTCGACTGGGCTATAAGCAACATTATCTTACCTTAGTCAGTCAGTTTGTTTTGTTTCTTATGACTCCGTTTTTTCCGGTCAATCGCTCATAAGTCAGTTGGTCACGTGCCAAACTAAATCAGTTTGCTAGAATATTAGTTTTCGTGAGATTTTTGTTGTTTTTTTTGGTTTTACATTTTTCTTCGCTGCATGTTCAACACAGTTTTAATGTGAAGGGTGTGTGTGCGACTGTCAGTATTTTGCTCAGTCAGCTCTCTTTTTGGTGCACACAGGATTAAGAGCACATGTGTCTTCCCGCTCCCCATACTACCCCCCGTCATCCTTCTCTCTCGTCCTTTAGCCATCCTTGGTCCCTTTAGCCATCCCTGGTCCCTTTAGCCATCCTGGTCCCTTTGGCCATCCTTGGTCCCTTTGGCCATCCCTGGTCCCTTTAGCCATCTTTGGTTCCTTTAGCCATCCCTGGTCCCTTTAGCCATCCTTGGTCCCTTTAGCCATCCCTGGTCCCTTTAGCCATCCCTGGTCCCTTTAGCCCATCCTTGGTCCCATCCTTGTTCCCTTTAGCCATCCCTGGTCCCTTTAGCCATCCCTGGTCCCTTTAGCCATCCCTGGTCCCTTTAGCCATCCCTGGTCCCTTTAGCCATCCTTGGTCCCATCCTTGTTCCCTTTAGCCATCCCTGGTTCCTTAGCCATCCCTGGTCCCTTTAGCCATCCCTGGTCCCTTTAGCCATCCCTGGTCCCTTTAGCCATCCTTGGTCCCATCCTTGTTCCTTTAGCCATCCCTGGTTCCTTTAGCCATCCCTGGTCCCTTTAGCCATCCCTGGTCCCTTTAGCCATCCTTGGTCCCATCCTTGTTCCCTTTAGCCATCCTTGGTCCCTTTAGCCATCCCTGGTCCCTTTAGCCATCTTTGGTCCCTTTAGCTGTCCCTGGCCCTTTAGCCATCCTTGGTCCCTTTAGCCATCCCTGATCCCTTTAGCCATCCTTGGTCCCTTTAGCCATCTTTGGTACCTTTAGCGTTCCTTGGTCCCTTTAGCCATCCCTGGTCCCTTTAGCCATCCCTGGTACCTTTAGCCATCTTTGGTCCCTTTAGCATCCCTGGTCCCTTTAGCCATCCCTGGTCCCTTTAACCATCCTTGGTCCCTTTAGCCATCCCTGAATACTTTGTATTGCTCTGTTCCAGACAAAGATTTATAATGAATTTAAAAATTATGTTGTTTGCAGTCCGGTGTTAGACAAATTCTTTTCCCCCTTTTTGTCACGCGTTCCATTTAGGTCTGGCTTGATTGCAGTCCGGTGTTAGACAAATTCTTTTTCCCCCTTTTTGTCACGCGTTCCATTTAGGTCTGGCTTGTTTGCAGTCCGGTGTTAGACAAATTCTTTTTCCCACTTTTCGTCACGCGTTCCATTTAGGTCTGGCACTGCATAACAGGACTGCACTCTACGATTACTTTCCCACCAAATCCCAGCGTCAACCAGCAAACCCACAATGCTGGTAAGGAAATTGGAGCAATATTCTCAGAGAAGCATCCATTAAGTAGATGAAACTCGCCTGTGTGGGTCCAGTCTTCCAAATCGAACTCCATAGCAAAAAACTCAAGCCTGGATGGGAACCGGTCGGGAAAGAGGATTCTTACATATAAATGGCAATGACGGGAATCGAACCCACGACCTCCCAGGCGGGAATCCGCGACGTCACTCACTGCGCCACACCGGCTGTTACATACAGTATGTAACACGACAGCACTACATCTCAGATGAAACGCATTTACAAATAAAATGAAAGATAAAATATGTGTGTGGGTGAGTGTTTATGTGGAAGAGAAGAGAGAGAGAGAGAGAGAGAGAGAGAGAGAGAGAGAGAGAGAGAGAGAGAGAGAGAGAGACAGACAGACAGACAGACAGAGACAGACACAGAGAGGCAGAGAGACAGACAGAGAGAGAGAGAGAGAGAGACAGACAGACAGACAGAGACAGAGACAGAGAGGCAGAGAGAGAGAGAGAGAGAGAGAGGGGGAGGAGA
>JADBJO010005986.1:27500-35000 GCA_016801955.1 Conus betulinus | reverse complement strand
CTCCCTTAGCACGCAAGCCAGAATTACAACGGCTACACACCTCAACAACAAAGACGCAACGGCGTCTTGCGCGTGACACTGATCATGATAAGAAAACAATAAACAATGTAAACGATAACGACAATAAAACTTATGTTTCAAAACGGAGTGACTGTGGGCGGAAAATGAAGTAAAATTTAGGAAGAAAGAGGGTTAGTTACCGCCAAGGACACAAAAAGCACTTTGTTAGTCTTGTGTCTTTGGCTGTCACTAACCCCCTCTCTTTCTAAATAAAAGTCATGTTAATGATAATAGGAGTAATGAAAATAATGACGACATCACGACAACAACAACAAAGTCTCTTGAAGGTATTCTGGTTTAATAGGACGCAGTAAAGGACATCAGTAATAGTTCTTCAACCTTACAGGACTCTTTCAACATATTTTTCAGATTTACTTTGAAGCGCAGGGACGGGCGGGGGGAGGGGGTGGGTGGTTGAGAAATGAATCAGCAATATATACTGACTTCCATAAAAAAACGCGAAAACAAAACAAGCTGAAGGTTGGGGGTGAATTTTATTGGTCACAATTGTACAGAGTGGAAGCGAGAATTCAATGTGATCTGATTCATTACAACGGTAATGTGTGAAAATGTATTCAGCAATATGTCTTTTGTGTGGATAATCCAAGGTCACGTGACAAACCAGCTTGAAGTCCTAATACCGTGTGTGGCCACCATTTGCGTTGACAACTGCTTGACACCTGCGGCTTATTGAGTGGACCAGGTGGTTGATGCGTCCCCTTGGCACACCAGCCCACACATGGACGATGGCCTGGTGAAGTTGAGCCGCTGTTGCTGGTCGTGGACGCACGCAGAGGTCCAACCGACTGCCAAGTTCATCCCAAAAATGATCTATTGGGTTTAAATCGGGACTGAGGGCTGGCCAGGGCAGCACATTGACGTTGTTATGCTGAAGAAAAATTGCTGGGTGGCCCTGGCGGTGTGTGGTCTTGCATTGTCCTGTTGGAATGTCCAGTTTGGGTGTTGCGCAAAAAAAAGGAACGACATGGGGTCTGAGCACCTGGTTGATGTAGCGCTGTGCATTGACACGCTGTCCGCGACCAGGACCAATGTTGTGAAAAGACGACTGGTCCTTGGCGCGGGTTAATGCCAATTGCACCCCCATATCATAACGTTCGGGCCTCCCCAGGGGTTCCGCTCTACCACACAGGAGTCAGCATAACGCCATATATTCTGACACGACCGTCAGCCATGTCAATACAAAAACGGCTCTCATCTGAGAACAGTATGCGTCCCCACTGCTGCCTGCGCCAGTTGATTCGGGCTTGTGCCCACTGCAGCCTGTCCTGCCGGTGTCTTGGTGTCAGTACCGGACCTCTGTGAGGACGCCTACATGCCAGCCCGTTCTCCTGAAGACGCCGCCGCACAGTGTTGAGGCTGATTCGTTGCTGGAGATTCCCAGGCACCTGTCGAGCAGTGTTGGCGGCTGTTTGCCGCCTGTCCCACAGATGGGTTCGAACAAGATGGCGATCCTCTCTAGGTGTGGTGACCCGAGGACGGCCTGGCCGGGGACGATCATCAGTGGTACCAGTGACTCGCATGCGGTGCTGCAGACGATAGATGGTTGAGATGTGGACGTTAAAGATGTTGGCGACCTGCCTGGCATCCACACCAACCTCCAGATGGCCTAGGGCACGATTGTGTTCCTCTGCTCGTAGTCTTGGCATCTCTGCAGCGCTCAGACGGCAAGTCGTTACCTGAACCTTGTAGCGCAGCTTCATAAAGGCTGCATGCCTGCGTACTTGCGCTGGTTAACTTTGCTCTGCATGGTGTGCACGTGCCTCACATGCAACAACCAGTTTGCCATTTTTGTTGACCCTCAAATGCCGGGAATGATGTGTTGCTCACACAATTTTTTCACTGCACGTGAGCCTTGGACCCAAAAACAACTTGCACAATGATTCAATATTGCATATTCACCCCTTTTCACCCGAAAAATAGCCTTTCAATTTTTCGCGGTTTTTTTTATGGAAGTCAGTATATGTTCGAAAAAGGTCGGGGTTTTGGAAGACACACTCTGGCTCTGTCGACATCAAGCCCAGCAGACTCCACACAACTGTCCGGTGGTTTGTTGTGTGTGTCTTTTTCAGAGTGACCATGGGGTCATTACGTCTATTTTTTTTGTCTGAAACGCATACCACTACCAACGATTCTAATTTCTAGTTTTTTTAAGGACTGACGAAAGATCTGTTCCAGACGCCACTTGTCCTTTGAGAACCCACAGACACCTCTCTCTCTCAGTGTGTGTGTGTGTGTGTGTGTGTGTGTGTGTGTGTGTACTCGTGCGCGCGCGCGCGCGTGTGTGTGTGTATGTGTGTGTGTGTCTCATGCATGTGTCTTCGTGTGTACGCGGCAGTGTTCCTTCTCTGTCGTATTGTCTTGCTCTTGGTGAACAAGCCTCACAAATAGCCCACGGGATTCTCTCCACGAGCCAGACGACCATTGTACAGTGTCCGCCAGAAGTGACTTTAGTTTGGACGTTAACAAAGAAGAGAAACGGTGAAAAAGGCTCTCCTTGCCGTAGTGCCGTAGAAAGCTTGGGTTGTTTCTGTACCCCCGGTACCTGGAACACGACATCACCGGTCCTTTACACAGTACTGCGCCATTTTGTTGTTTATTTAGCGACATCCTGTGGCTGCCGTTCAAAACGACCCAAACTGAATTGTCCCACACCGCTCCCCAAACTACTGACAGTTTCTGTACCGAGGTCTTAGATGGCTTTGTTTAGTTTGCAAGTTTCAGTGGACTGATGGTGTTGTTTAGTTTGCAAGTTTCAATGGCCAGATGGTTGTGTCTAGTTTGCAGGTTTCAGTGGACAGATGGTGTTGTTGTTAGTGTGCAAGTTTCAGTGGACAGATGGTGTTGCTTAGTGTGCGAGTTTCAGTGGACAGATGGTGTTGTTTAGTTTGCAAGTTTCAGTGGACAGATGGCTTTCTTTAGTTTGCAAGTTTCGGTGGACAGATGGTTTTTTGTTTGTTTGTAAGTTTCAGAGGACAGATGGCTTTGTTTAGTTTGCATGTTTCAGTACACAGATGGTGTTGTTTAGTTTGCAAGTTTCAGTGGATAGATGGTGTTGTTTAGTTTTAAAGTGTCAGTGGACAGATGGTGTTGTTTTAGTTTGCAAGGTTCAGTGGACAGATGGCTTTGTTTAGTTTGCAAGTTTCAGTGGACAGATGGTGTTGTTCAGTTAGCAAGTTTCAGTGGACAGATGGTGTGTTGTTTAGTTTGCAAGTTTTAGTGGACAGATGGTTGTGTCTAGTTTGCAAGTTTCTGTGAACAGATGGTGTTGTTTAGTTTGCAAGTTTCAGTGGAGAGATGGTTTTGTTTAGTTTGCAAGTTTCAGTGGACAGATGGTTGTCTCTAGTTTGCAAGATTCAGTGGACAAATGGTGTTGTCTAGTTTGCAAGTTTCGGTGGACAGATGGTTGTGTCTAGTTTGCAAGTTTCAGTAGACAGGTGGCTTTGTTTAGTTTGCAAGTTTCAGTGGACAGATGGTTATATCTAGTTTGGCAGGTTTCAGTGGACAGATGGTTGTGTCTAGTTTGCAAGTTTCAGTGGACAGACGGCTTTGTTTAGTTTGCAAGTTTCAGTGGACAGATGGCTTTTGTTTAGTTTGCAAGTTTCAGTGGACAGATGGCTGTGCCTAGTTTGCAAGTTTCAGTGGACAGATGGTGTTGTTTAGTTTGCAAGTTTCAGTGAACAGATGATGTTGTTTAGTTTGCAAGTTTCAGTGAACAGATGATGTTGTTTTAGTTTGCAAGTTTCAGTGGACATATGGTTTTGTTTAGATTGCGAATTTCAGTGGTCACAAATGTGGATAATACTGCTTTCGAACGGACAGGCGTTTCATTGCTCGTACGTTGGTGTGTGTGTGTGTGTGTGTGTGTGTGTGTGTGTGTGTGTGTGTGTGTGTGTGTGTGTGTGAGAGAGAGAGAGAGAGAGAGAGAGAGAGAGAGAGAGAGAGAGAGCGAGCCTGTGAGTGCCCATGTAAGTCTTCCTATGTGTGTGTGTGTGTGTGTGTGTGTGTGTGTGTGTGTGTGTGTGTGCGTGTGCGTGTGTGTGCATATGCGTATGTCTGTGTCTGTGTGTATGTGAGAAGAGAGAGAGAGAGAGAGAGAGAGAGAGAGAGAGAGAGAGAGAGAGAGAGAGAGAGAGAGAGAGAGAAAGACCCGACCGACAGACAGACACTCAGACAAAGACAGAGAGAGAGCAAGTTGGTGTGTTTTAAGTATGTATGTGGTGAGCGTACGTGTGTGCTTGTGCATACATGTGCATGTGTGTGTGCTTGAGAGAGAGAGAGAGAGAGAGAGAGAGAGAGAGAGAGAGAGAGAGAGAAGAGAGACAGACAGACAGACAGGCAGACAGAGAGAGAGAGAGAGGAGACAGAGAGAGAGAGAGAGAGAGACAGACAGACAGACAGACAGACAGACAGACAGATAGGCAGACAATTAGAGGAAAGACAGTTCCAGACTTAGCCAGTGGGCAGCTATTTTTGGTTGTTGACGCCGACTGGGCAGAGATTCCCCAAAGATTCCCCAGAGATTTCGGCAGTGAGGTAGATTCCGGCATTCTATCTCGGATTGAAGACTCCCACCACAGAGACAGGAGTGGGCTGACTATTGATAAGGTCATTTATTCTGTGGCCTTTGTGGAGCATTTTCTGCGCTCTTTTTTCAATATTTTTAAAGAAGAGTTCCATGTTTCACTAGCAACAATAAAACCAGCAAAGTATCAACCGTTTTGAAGTCTAAACTCTGACTGGAATACACACACACACACACACACACACACACACACACACACACACACGCAAGCACGCAAGCACACACACACACAGACACACACACAGACACACACACACACACACGCTCGTGCACGCACGCACGCACGCATGCACGCACGCACACACACGCACACATAGACACAGGCAGACAGGCAGAGAGAGAGAGAGAGAGAGAGAGAGAGAGAGAGAGAGAGAACAGAGGAGGGGAGAGAGAGAGAGAGAGAGAGAGAGAGAGAGAGAGAGAGGAGAGAGAGAGAGAGGACAGTGTATTCTGGTTTACACAAAGTTCTACATATAGAATTTAAAAAGGTTTCAAGTCCCCTCAGCTTCACGGCTGTAGGGCCGGTAAACTGTTAGATGTTCACCACGTCCGCTTCACGGCAACATGGAAAGCGGTGCCCGTCATTCTCCCTCTGCAACCTTCATCTTTACTGACCTGAATCAGGTCCCCAATCTACTGCTGGACAGGCCGGAACAAAAAATTTCAAGCCCTAGAAATCCGAGCACACGAATGGTTCGATCTCTCGCCCACCATCTCTGCAGGCAAACGCGCTCTTTGTCTCCTGACGCATCCTAGAAATGGTAATGTTGTTTACAGCCCAGCCGACTGCAAAGCGCCATATCAGGGCTGTCACTGCGTTGGAGTCAACTCTCTAGTCATAAAAATCCCTCGTTTTACACAAATCTTTAAAACACACTTTCCAAAAAATACACCAGAAATTTTATGAAAAAAAATTCTGTCCTCCGTAAAGTCCTAGATCAGATTAAAAAAATGTTAATCTCCTTCAGAAATTCAAAGATCACATCAGATGGGATCATTCTGAACAAGGTTTTCATAGAGTCTGCTGTAAAGTGTTTATGTCTCACATCATGCGAGTCCCATCACTCTAAAAGGACATGTTTCACTGTGAGTGGTAGGCCTATATGACATGGAATGCACCACGGAACTTCTTCACCTTTAAAAAGATAAGAATGGGTGTAAAAACGAGTGGCCTGTATGCAAACGGCACAAGACTGTTTCTTCTTTACGGCCGCCTCGGGATAGAACATGGTAAAAAACTCTTTCAGGTTTGGACAGATTTGAAATAGTTTGTTATCCGTCTGCGAGTTTAACTCCTCTTGTCAGAGGTCTTTGACATTAGCCTCTGGCAAGAGGAATGGGACTCGCAGACGGACACACCTGTGGATGTATACACGATGCAATGATATACACGTCCCAGATGAAGAGAGTCCTAATGGCGATGATGTAATACACACAAAATCAATACACTCACATCATTCAAGTTAGTAGCCCATTTGAGGAGAATGAGTAGAGTGAGGACAGAGGGGGTGGGGTGGGGGCGTGTTGGTGGGCCATTTTTTTTTTCTTTTGCCTGCAGGTTTCATTGGCACACGGCATGCTCACTCTTCATTGACAACTTTCTGCTTCCGATTTGGAAAGGCTCACAGCGACCTCTACCCGTCACACCACGGGAACCGGAAACACGCCATGCGCATCTACAGCGGAAGCACGCTGCACGGTGGCGTGAAAGTCACGGAAGCTTGTTAGCATGGAATGGCCAAACTGCGTGCAGCCATGTGTGCCAGTTGAACTGGGTGGATGGATGGACGGGGGTGGGGGTGGGGGGTGGGAAGTGCGGGGGACGAAACCTGTCAATCATAGATCACGTGAAGATGAAACAATGGGGCACCAATACTCACGTGTGCATGTGTCTTTCTGTGTGCGCACATATGTGTGTGTTTATGCTTCTCTCTCTCTCCCTCTCTCTCTCTCTCTCTTTCTGTGCGCGCGCGCGCGCGCGCGCGCGTGTGTGTGTGTGTGTGTGTGTGTCCTGACGTTCAGGGAAATTTTCAAGGGTAAAATTATAGGAGTGGGAAAGGATTTACGAATTACTGAAAAAAACAAAACAAACAAACACGTAAAACAGAACAACGTTCTTTTGTTTGTTTACCCTCCTCTGTGAAGACACACTATTGAAAAAAAACAAACAAACACTACAAATGGAAAAGGTGTGTTATCAAGACTAGATTAAAAAAAAATAATAGCTATGAAAAATCATGTGAGTCATTACAACACAAAAAGGGGACAGGTAGGTTTTTTTTCTTTGTCACTCCAGTGGGATCATCTCCATGCTGCTTATTTCATTTCTCCATCCACAGCCACGCCCATGCTTTACCCTGCCACAGCCTTGGGATGGTCAAGGCGGCAGGAGCAGAGGGTACAGGCTCTGCCGTCTATCGTGGCATGACCCAGACACGGTGAACCTCCAACACTTCACTGCCTCTCAGGCCAGCACGCTACAGGACTGTCATTTTTTTTTTACCACTTGAAACACATAGTGACAGATCTGATGCAAACAAAAAAAGTCGATCCCAGAAGTTAGTTTCCCAAAGGAGGTGACTGAGGGCGCAAAAACGAAGAAAATCTTAAAAACGAAAAACAGTACGAGTTCCACAAGACGATACAAACAGATTACAGGACAAAATACAATGCATTTCGACCTCTTGGGTCTTTTTCAGGCAAAAACAAACAACATTTTGACAATGAAAATGAAGAACGAGCAACCACTTATCTTCTCATATTTGGCACAAAATGAGTGTTGGATGAAAACCAATATGAGAAGATAAGCAGTTGCTTGTTCTTCATTTTCATTTTTT
>JADBJO010005986.1:12500-17500 GCA_016801955.1 Conus betulinus | reverse complement strand
TCTGGCGGCGGCAAGGAGAGAACGCTACCACGATGGTCTCGTGAGCGAGCGTGATCGCTATGGTGGTGGATCCATAATGGTGTGGGGAGGGATGGCACGGAACTACAGAACCCCCCTGCACATGGTGCAAGGCAACCTCCAGTGTGTGGGCTACAGGGATGGCATCCTGCAGCCCCTTGTGCTGCCAGCGCTGCAAGCTATTGGACCAGGCGCGCGTACTTCAAGACGACAACGCCAGACCCTCACAGGGCTCGAGTCGTCAACAACTTTCTTCAGCAGCAACACGTGATCCACATGGACTGGCCAGCCTGCTCACCAGACCTTAATCCAATCGAGCACCTATGGGACGTGCTGGGCCGGCGACTTCGAAGCAATCACCCCCCGCCAGTTGACCTCAACCAGCTGTTCCAGTTCCTTGAGCAGGAGTGGCAGGCAATACGCCAGATGACTCTGAGGACTCTGACTCAATCCATGAGGCAAAGGTGCATCGCGTGCATCCACGCAAATGGCGGACACACGCGTTACTGACTGTGTTTTTGTGTATCTCTGGCGTTCTGACTTTTGAAAAGATGTGTAGTGGACTTGAAAGTGACAAAACATGCTGTTCAAATCAATTTTGTCATTAATCTGTGTCACTGGTGTTTTGATTAAATGGCTGAAGTAAAGTTCGAAAGCATTGTTTTGGGTTGTTTCCGTTCTGTTGTGAAATAGCGAGAGAATTTCCAAGTGGCCTTTCAATTGTTTTGAGCGGTATATATATCATTATGTCATCTTCGGACAGCTGACAGAGTGCACTAACAATGAAGTGAATATTGAAAAAACTAAAGTACTGTGACGGAACCTTGGGGTAAACCGCGCTGAAACATGTGACGATGATACAGATCCATTAAATGCAATTTACTGTTTTCTCCCAATGAAATGTCGACCGAAGGTCTAGTGTATCATCGAAATAAGACATTATCTTAAGTCTTCTTTGGGGTCATACATGTCTGAAATATCAAATGCTTTGATAAATGTCGATTTTACGGGAACTCTGGTTCCTCCATTATGATCTATATTTGTCTGCCAATCATTAACTAATGTGGTTAGAACTGCATGACAATGTTTTTGTCTAAACTCAGATTGACAAAGACGACGTAGATTAAAGCAATAACAAATTATTTGGTAAAATGCTTTCTGTATATCAAAAAAATATTTAAGATGAAATAAAAGACACAGAGAGAGAGGTGTGTGCAAAGAGAGAGAGAGAGAGAGAGAGAGAGAGAGAGAGAGAGAGAGAGAGAGAGAGAGAGAGAGAGAGAGAGAGAGAGAGGAAGAGAGAGAGAGAGAGGAGAGAGAGAGAGAGAGAGAGAGAGAGAGAGGAGAGAGAGAGAGAGAGAGAGAGAGAGAGAGAGAGAGAGAGAGAGAGAGAGAGAAGAGAGAGAGAGAGGCAGAGCCAATTTGGCTGCCATGTACATGTTACATTGTTCTACATATGCAGAATTTCATTACACCCCCCCCCCACCCCCACCCCCTTTATTTTCTTCTTTTTCTTTCTCTATGCTCATCTTCTTGGAAAGTGGAAGATAAGAAAAGTGTAAAATGTATTCTGTACCTATCCTTGACAAAATTACCCTGACTCAAAGACTTCCGCTACCCGTACCCCCTCCCCGCCCCCCCCTTACTCACTCACCCACCCAGCCCCCTCCCCTCTTACCCCGCATCTCCAGACCCCTTCACCTTCCCACCATCAACCCTTCATTCACACACACACACACACACACACACACAACACACACACACACACATGAGCGCTAGGAACACCGCCTTGCCATTAGACCTGGATGGCGCGTTTAATATTCACCATCCCCGCTCCGCCCACTGGTCGGCTTTGATTGCCGAACGACAATTGTGAATGTGAAAGCAGGGTGACAGAGCTGTGGTGTGAATATTTATGAGGCCAGGTTTGTCGACACGTTTAAAAGTAGATAAAAAATGTGAAATGCACCACATGCTTCCCCCCATGTTCATTACACATAAAGGGCAAAGGAACGTTCGTTTGGTCTTTGACTCGGTAACGGCATTGAGTTCGACTTTTCCTATCTGTTGAAAATCATGCACGCACCTGTAATGTGCATACAGTGGTGAATAAGTTTTAAAACAATTACAGTCTGGGACAGACAACAATGAACAAAAAAACAGTACGTTGTTGTTGTTGTTGTTGTTGTTGTTGTTTTTCATCCTATGATTGTACCCATCGGAAAATTACAACGCAAAGCTTCAGCGAAAGAGTCGATCTATCCATCTTGGTAGAAGAGAGATGAAAGACTGAACGCTTATGTACAAGCCTTCAACAGAATTCGTTTGTCGACACCCACGTCTTTGCCGTTGTCATGCTTTGAAGGTAAGGAGAGACATTAATGGTCTTGATACGTCTCTGATCTGTTACACATGAAGTGTGTGTCAGCAAACAGAATCATCCATGTAAGACTGAGGTCAGCATTCTGAAGCAATCAAATTGCCGAATTCGAAGTTCGCCAGATCGTTTGCTGTGAGCATGGGCAGGAGCTGAAATGATGTCCGGATTCTAATTTCAGTCTAGACATATTTAGTTTCAAACGAAGTAAACTGAGGGGCGGAAAATGAAGCCAATTTAGAAAGAGAGGGGGTTAGTTACCGCCAAGGACATAGACAAACGAAGTACAGGACAAGACACAATGCATTTTGACCTCTTGGGTATTCTTCAAGCAAAAACAAATAACATTTAGGACAGTGACAACGAAGAACGAGAAACCACACTATCTTCTCATATTCGGCGCATGATGAAAAAGGCATTTGATCTTCGGCCGAATATGAGAAGTGGTTTTCTCGTTCTTCGTTTTCACTGTCTTAAATGTTATTTGTTTTTGCCCTGAAGAAGACCCATGAGGTCGAAATGCATTGTTTTATCCTGTTCTTTGTCTATGTCCTTGGTGGTAACTAGCCCCCTCTCTTTCTCAATTCAGACATATTTAGTCAACGTCTTCAGAACAAATGAAAAACACTTACGTATGACGTGGTATATCTTCGCTTGCGTGCATCCGCCACCAAATTGAAAAAGTACTTTTGGCATGACTTACACGTGCTATCCGTCTGTCTGTCTGTCTGTCTTTATCTCTCATACTTTTTTTTTCTCTCTTCTTCCTCTCTGCTTTAAAATATAAACCCTAATAGAATTATGATTGACCCGTTGTTGTTTTTTTTTCTCTTAATTTTGTAATGTGTATAATTTGTTATGTGCTATCTTGACCACGGATTTTCTTAAAGGGGGAAAAAGTGAAGATCCAGAAATAAAACTGAACACTGCGTCCTTGTGCGTCAACTATACATGTGTCTGCAATCACAAAAGGTTGAAGAAAAATAAAGAAACAAAGGGAAACTCCGAACCTACCGACCCTATTTTTTCTTGGCATGTTGCTGTAACACAACTTTTTGTTTTTTATCCTTGACAGCAACAGTTTGAAATGTCCTGACCTTGATTAGCTCTGTTGTCTCTGCAATTACGCCCAGGTCACATGCATGCCTCTCGAGGTGAAAAGGTCATCACGGAGATTCATTTCTGTCAGATACTTTGTTTGCGTGCTAAACAAAATGCGCATCATCAACAAAATTTCGCATATGTGGCATAACATTTTGACGTAACATGCACTACACTTTATTGTGGTTGATGCAGCAAAGACGGATTCACACACCCCGTCCCCCCTCCGCTGAGAAGGCCTTCCTTTGGTCCCTTTCACAACGATCTAAAATGTACATCTAGTTTGGTTTTTGTTGTTGTTGTGTTGAATTTATTTTTGTTTTTTGCAAATATCTATTTTTATTTTAAAAAGAAAGATGGTATAACTTGTGGCTTTAATGCCGATTCATTAATTCATTTCACCATGACGATAAACTCCTACAGTCCTACTTTGACATAAATGGTAAAACATAGTGTGACAACATCAACTCTGTATTTTGTAAACACAGATTTTGTATCTCCACCTTTGTTTCGTAGACATGGAGGTAAATGGCCTGATTTTGACAGCATGTAACTTAACATTTATTACAATATTTCTATGTAACACAGTTTAGCATATTTCTTGTCAGTGGGAAACGCAATCATTGTAAACGATTCGTTTTCAGACTGACTTTTTTTTTGTATGGAAGATACTGCTGAAAATATTTCCCGCAAGTTACGGCCTTCATGATTCGGTGACATGTCAACTGAAAGGACTGCTGCAAAGCTCTCAATACTTATCATTCGGCCAAGTTTGATGACGCTGATACCTGTGCTTACTTATACACAAACTCAGAATTTCCAGAAGGCGGGCCGGGATACAATTCATTCTTAAAGAGCTTCTGGCATTCGCTTGGGGCGTATACTATTGAGTGTCTGACTGAAACCGTAAATAATAAAACATTAAAAGAGCTATCAGCCTTTCCCAAAACGCCCCGACTTGGAATCCCCAAGGCAAAAAGGAAGCGAGGAAGACCAAGAAACACCTGGATACGGGACCTGGAATCGGACACCAGGCAGATGGGTTACAGCTGGAGCAAGTTAGAAAAGATTGCCCAGGATCGTGGACGTTGGCGGGCAGTTGTTGATGACCTATGCTCTGGCAAGAGCAATGGGCCTAAGTAAATAGGTAAGTAATCAGCCTTTCCCACTGTGTGTTCAGCTGTAGTTAAAAAACAGTAGTAAACAGACGGACATCCGGGAAAGCGCCGACCTCCACCAAGGTTGACCGGATCCTGGATCCACACGCTGATCCGGATCCGCACCAAAATAGAAAAAAAAAATATAATAAAAGAGGAGCGTTTACAGCAACATGGAAGAAGAAGGGTCGGGAGCTAGACTCGTTGAAAACATTTTTTCATACTTCTGTGTGCATATCAGTTCACGGATGAAAAAAAAGAGAGAAATGCTGCCAGGACAGTACTTCCAAACACAAAGCGTTCTTCACAGAAGTACCCCCCGCCGACAAAGCTCAACAGATCAGTGG
>JADBJO010005986.1:0-7500 GCA_016801955.1 Conus betulinus | reverse complement strand
CGCTCATGTTTCTCTGCATCACTTTTCTTCAGTACCAGAGAACCGCGCGTGATCGCCGGCAAAACACTACTACCGCCACAGGCTGTCAACAGCACCTGGTTCAGTGGGTGAATGACCAGTAGCTTGTCGGAACCATTGCTTCCAGTCAAATCGTGTTGCTTCTAGCCGAGCCGACCATGGAGACCACCTCAGGGATGTAAGGGCGTCAAGAACGGAGCGCTGTAAAACAAAAACAAAATAACTGAAATATGAAAAATTCCCAGTCATATCCTGCAGCTGAAAGAGCGAGATCGGCACGATTCCACACGGGTGATAATATCGCTGGACAAACCATACACTCCAGGCTTTACAGTTTGGTGTAGCAATCTTTTTGAATAGTTTGACACAACAACAACAATACAACAACAGCAGCGATGGTCTTTTCGAAAGTAATAAATCATTATAAAATGCCGCACTCCTATTTTTCTGCCTTTAGCACCCATTCATTAGTCTTAATTCTATGAATCTCTTATGCTATCTTTCTTCTCATTTGTAACATGCCACTTTTCTCCCGTTGTGACGGGGCTAGTGACAGTGTATACACTGTCCACAGTGGAGATTAGCTCTCCTTTCTTCAGGGTCTATTGGTCAATATTGAGTATTTACGCTTTTATTGGGAGGAGCAGAAAAGCGACACCACTATGCTTTCAGCTATTTCTTTTTCATACTTTACACAAAAAAAGGTTTTTGCAATAATTTTGAGGAATTGTAATCAGCAGAATGTATTATCCGCGAAACCATGCAGATGACAGAAAAAATGGAATCACCTAGCATGGCAAGAAAATATGGTCACAGATTCAGTTATGGATTCACTGATACTCCCAGGCAAAATGCTTATTCACAGATGCGAACTGAAAAACAGTCCCTCCCAAACGTATCTGCTTGTGAGATACGTCCTTGTTTTGTAGAATGGACAAATACAACGCAAGGTTAGGATGAAAACAATATGACTTTAAAACCAAATGGTCAAATTGACAGAATTTGATACCCAGTACCCTGTAGAGATGAAAACAATATGACTTTAAAACCAAATGGTCAAATTGACAGAATTTGATACCCAGTACCCTGTAGACCTAAGAGTAGCATGCAAAAAAGGTCATTTCTATTTAAAAAAAAAAAAAAAAAAAGCTGTCTTTATTTCAATAGAAATATTTATGTACAGCGATCTAAATGTTCCGATTTGAAATAATAAAAGTGGGTGTTGCGTATGACAAATCATAAACATCGGTTGCTAAATTCTTTTCATCCATCGCAAGAACGATTTTGTATAAGCGTTTTGGTACTTTTGTATAATCATTTGTTTGTTTGATATTTTGATGTGTGTGTGTGTGTGTGTGTGTGTGTGTGTGTGTGTGTGTGTGTGTGTGTGTGTGTGAGAGAGAGAGAGAGAGAGAGAGAGAGAGAGAGAGAGAGAGAGAGACAGACAGACAGACAGACAGAAAGGCAGGCAGGCTGACAGACCGACGGACACACAGACAGTCAGACAGAGACAGACAGAGAGACAGGAAGACAGAGAGACACAGACAGACAGACAGACAGACAGAGGAGACTAGTTTGCACTCAGTGGCATCTCCTTGATGAAACTGACTGTTAAACTTTTGTTCTTTTTAAGGAATCTGTTATGGTTTGGAAAAAGAGCCCGTCACCATAGTTTTTCTTTGGCGGCGTAAACGTAAAGAGAAAAACGATGCGCTTGACGATTTTTCCAGTTTGAAGCGAAGCAAATAATGCTCTCTCTCTCTCTCTCTCTCTCTCTCTCTCTCTCTCTCTCTCTCTCTCTCTCCTGTGTTGTCTACCATTCATCTCCTTGGTGCCGTGCTCTTTCTCCCCCCCCCCCCCCCCCCCCCCCCTAAGCATTCAAAGCCCCAGCACTCAGGTTTGTTCTGTCACAGCTCATCAGCGGCATTCCGCAGACAGCAATCAATATCACGCGGTCACAGAGCAGCCCGCCAAAGGTGGACACTACACTGCTGATGGGTCACTTCCTTGGTGTTCACAGGTGCCTGTTCTGATGCAGTGTGCGCAGGATACTTGGTGTTAACAGGTGCCTGTTCTGAAGCAGTGTGGGCAGGAATCTTGGTGTTCACAGGTGCCTTTTCTGAAGCAGTGTGCGCAGGAATCTTGGTGTTCACAGGTGCCTGTTCTGATGCAGTGTGCGCAGGATACTTGGTGTTCACAGGTGCCTGTTCTGATGCAGTGTGCGCAGGATACTTGGTGTTAACACAGGTGCCTGTTCTGATGCAGTGTGCGCAGGGATCTTGGTGTTCACAGGTGCCTGTTCTTATGCAGTGTGCGCAGGAATCTTGGTGTTCACAGGTGCCTGTTCTGATGCACTGTGCGCAGGAATCTGGTGTGTTCACAGGTGCCTGTTCTGATGCAGTGTGCGCAGGATACTTGGTGTTCACAGGTGCCTGTTCTGATGCAGTGTGCGCAGGATACTTGGTGTTCACAGTGCCTGTTCTGATGCACTGTGCGCAGGATGCCCAATATGTCCCCTGCCACCTACTGACATTAGTAACTGTTTGCGCGCTTATACAATGCGCGTACGCACCCCATCCTCCAGACTGTACCACCAACCCTCCAGACAGTACCACCTCCCCTCCAGAGGATATCACCTCCCCCTCCGGAGGTTAGCACCTCCCCTCCAGAGGGTATCACCTCCCCTCCAGAGGTTAGCACCTCCCCCCTCCAGAGGTTACCACCTCCCCTCCAGACAGTACCATCTCCCCTCCAGAGGGTATCACCTCCCCTCCAGAGGGTATCACCTCCCCCTCCGGAGGATATCACCTCCCCTCTTAAGGGTATCACCTCCCCCCTCCAGAGGGTACAAACTCCCCTCCGGAGGGTTCCACCCTCCCCTACGGAAGGTTCCACCTCCCCCTCCAGAGGGTACCACCTCCCCGCTCCAGAGGGTACCACCTCCCCGCTCCATAGGGTACCACCTCCCCGCTCCAGAGGGTACCACCTCCCCCCCGCTCCAGAGGGTACCACCTCCCCCCCGCTCCAGAGGGTACCACCTCCCCCCCCCGCTCCAGAGGGTACCACCTCCCTCCAGAGGGTACCACTGTCCCCTCCAGAGGGTACCACTGTCCCCTCCAGAGGGTACCACCTTCCCCCTCTCCAGGGTACCACCTCTCCCCCCCTTCCAGAGGGCACCACCTCCCCCCTCCAGAGGGTACCACCCTCCCCCCTTCCAGAGGGCACCACCTCCCCCCTCCAGAGGGTACCACCTCCCCCCCTTCCAGAGGGCACCACCTCCCCCCTCCAGAGGGTACCACCTCCCCCCCCTCCAGAGGCACCACCACCTTCCCCCTCCAGAGGGTACCACCTCCCCCCCCTCCAGAGGGCACCACCTCCCCCCTCCAGAGGGCACCACCTCCCCCTCCAGAGGGTACCACCTCCCCCTCCAGAGGGCACCACCTCCCCCTCCAGAGGGCACCACCTCCCCCTTCAAGGGTACCACCTCCCCCCCCTTCCAGAGGGCACCACCTCCCCCTTCAGAGGGTACCACCTCCCCCTCCAGAGGGTACCACCTCCCCCTCCAGAGGGCACCACCTCCCCCTCCAGAGGGTACCACCTTCCCCTTCAGAGGGTACCACCTCCCCCTCCAGAGGGTACCACCTCCCCCTCCAGAGGGCACCACCTCCCCCCTCCAGAGAGTACCACCTTCCCCTTCAGAGATCACCACCTCCCCCCTCCAGAGAGTACCACCTTCCCCTTCAGAGGGTACAACGTCATTCATAAAGCGACAGTCCCCCGTGAACTTTCTGGTGATTAAGATGTACACTTTGATTGTGCGGAGCTGTGATACCAGAGAAACTGGCCGGCGGAATGAAACGCTGACGTCGCAGAATGGTTCTTCGCAACTCATTGGATGCTGATGAAAGACATTCACACTACAAAAGGAAACTAATCAACGTCGTTTTCTGGCGCGTGAAGAGTGTCCGTGCCAATTAGAATACAGTTACTGAGGTGGACAATATCAATATTTGTCACGTAGGATGAGTGTGCTTCCCCAATATCCAACATCAATATGGCAGACGACTAGTTGGCTTCATCTCCGCCTGCGGAGTTACAGCTGTCAATGTCTTATAACTGTAGTCAACCTCAATCTTCAGCATTTATTTCCTGTGGCGAAAAAAAAAAGACGTGCTTTGTTCACTTTGGCCTTGGAAACATATTGAACACCTTTATCTCTCTCTGTGTGTGTGTGTGTGTGTGTGTGTGTGTGTGTGTGTGTGTGTGTGTGTGTATGCCTGCACGCATGTGTGTGTGTGTGTGGGGGGGGATGGAAACAACTCTCTCTGCGTGTGTGTGTGTGTGTGTGTGTGTGTGTGTGTGTGTGTGTGTGCGTGTGTGTGCGCACGTGTGCGTGCGTGCGTGTGTGCGTGTATATGTGTGTGTGCTTGCGCGCGCGCACGCATGCGTGTGTGTGTGTGTGTGCGTGTGTGTGTGTCTGTGTGTGTGTGCATATGTGTGTGTGTGGGGGGATGGAAACAACTTTCTCTCTGCGTGTGTGTGTGTGTGTGTGTGTGTGTGTGTGTGTGTGTGTGTGTGTGTGTGTGTGTGTGTGTGTGTGCGTGTATGCGTGTATATATGTGTGTGTGTGTGCGCGTGCATGCGTGTGTGTGTGCATGTACGGGCATGTGTGTGTGTGTGTGTGTGTGTGTGTGTGTGTGTGTGTGTGTGTGTGCGCGCGCGCGGGCGCGCGCGCGTGCCAGAGAGAGAGAGAGAGAGAGAGAGAGAGAGAGAGAGAGAGAGAGAGAGAGAGAGAGAAGAGAGAGAGAGAGAGAGAGAGAGACTGAGTCTGAAATAGTCAAAACCTCTGTCAACTGGTGCTCCAGAATGCAGCAGAGACCGTTTGGCGGCTTATCTGGTCCATGTCGACACAGTCGTACACATGTTCTTGGAAACAAACCTGTCCAGCTCAGAGGCGCAACGGAAGGGGGAATGGGGAAAGGTGGGCAGGGCCGTGGGAAGACAGGTGGAGAGGGTTCGGAGGGCGGGAAAGGGGGGCGGGGAGGAGAGAGGTAGACATAAAATTATAACAAAGAGAAACTCTGAACACAGCAAACGACATGACAGCATGACGTCTATCGAATGGAACTGAAAAAAAAGCATTAAAAAAAAAAAAGCCGTGGTAGAACAGAAGGAGTATTGCAGAAGAGGGGACAGGGCATGCAGCACATGTTGTGTTTTGTGACCGAATCCATCGTGGCTTTGGGCTCATGAACAGGTCAACTGGAAGTTGTGTTCATGTATGTTAATTATTCTAATTTTGATGAGTCCGGGGGAAGTTATGTTTGCATTCCTAAAACAAAGATAATTACAGAAATAATACACGAGGGGAAGAGAGGGTGGAGACAGAGGGGCGGGTGGGGGTGGGGGGGGTGGGGAGTTCGTGTTATCAAGGAATGCCTAAAATATGGTACGGTACGAACGAAGTTTATAATGTTTACTGACAAAATGATCCTGTTGTTGCTGTTTTTTGTAGTTTTATGAGAACATAACCTCTGTTATTCAGAAGAGAAGAAAAACGCTTGTTCAGTCTGTCACTTTATGAAAAGCAAATCGCACCCAATGAGAAGTTTCCAATATTTTGTGGTCGATATTGTCCATAGTTGCAAAGCAAACAAGACCAAAACCATTATACCATAAACCATCTTTCAGATCTGAACATCAAGAGAGGAAGTGGCCGCACATCCAGACAGACTTAAGGGAAGAGCAAGAAACATCACCAACCAACCAAACATTGGAATAACCTCAAGACCAACACTGCGGAGACTCCTAGAGACCGGGGCAAACCCATACTGGGCCTTTCCAATAACAGACACAAATGATCGAACACACGTCAACTGAGATAAGACTTTGAATCTCTCAGGGCCCCCAGCACATATTGTACACGTGTGTGCGCTGGCGTGTGTTCAGCAGTGGGGTGATGCAGGCGTGTTAATTAAAGAGTCCACGGACGTGAGTGTGCAAACCTTGGTGTCTGAGTGTGTGTGTGTGTGTGAGAGAGTGAGTGTGTGTGTGTGTGTGTGTGTGTGTGTGTGTGTGTGTGTGTGTGTGTGTGTGTGTGTGGTGCGTGCGTGTGCGTGGGTGGTGGGTGTGTGAGGGGGAGGGGAGTTGTTCTTATTATGTGTGTGTGTGTGTGTGTGTGTGTGTGTGTGTATAGTGTGTGCGCGCGCGCGTGTGCGCGTGCATGTGTATGTTGCATTTGATGTTCTTGTTCTTGAGCCTTCCTAAGTCATCTTCTCAACATTCATTTCCCACAAATAGTAAAAGGCGTGCGCGCGCGCGCGCACACACACACATACGCGTACACACGCACGCACACACACAAGCGTGCATTCACACGCGCGCGCACGCACACACACACACACGTGCGCGCATACATGCGCTCGCTCCTACGCACGCACATATACGCATGTGTGCATGCGCACATCTACACCCATACCCGTGCGCACATACGCGCATAGACATGAACGTGCACGTGCATACACACACGCACATGCGTACACACCCACATACAAAGACACACTCACATACACACATATATGTACACATACATATGCAAATACGTGTATATGCCCACACAAACCCACAAATCACACACACACATGCACATGCACTTTTATACACGCACACACACACATGCAGGCATACAAGCGCGCGCGCGCGCGCACACACACACACACACACACGTGTGCGCACACATACGCATGCAAGCGCACTCACATGCATGCGCGCGCGCGCGCGCACACACCACACACTCACACAGACTCATGCATACGCATACACGCACATCATGCACACACACATCCATACACACGCATGTGTACAGTCACCACACACACACATACAATGATTAAAAAAAAAAAGGCACAACCAGATAGCCATTGCAGGTCTGACCAGCGCTTTGGGCTAATGCGTAGGTCAGACTTCTGCTAAGTCGTAGCCACAAG
This sequence comes from Conus betulinus, assembly GCA_016801955.1. NCBI lineage: Eukaryota > Metazoa > Mollusca > Gastropoda > Neogastropoda > Conidae > Conus > Conus betulinus. Next base: position 496 of record JADBJO010005986.1, on the reverse strand, counting down.
ACCCCCTTATTAAATTCTCTCATCTTAGTTACTCATTCATTTATCCATCAGCTTTAAATCATGCGCAGTGTGGTCTCAAAACTTAGCGGATGTGGTGTAGCGTATATGGACTAGTCCGCACGCAGTGACGCTTTCTTGATGAAACTGACACTGAAGCTGATTCATTTGCGTACTTAATGAGTATGATGACTACGTCCTATTTCTCCTGTGTAAAGGAGAATGATGACTACACCCCATTTCTCCTGTGTTAAGGAGTATGACTACACCCTATTTCTCCTGTGTTAAGGAGTATGATGACTACACTCTATTTCTCCTGTGTTAAGGAGAATGACTACACCCCTGTTTCTCCTGTGTTAAGGAGTATGATGACTACACCCTATTTCTCCTGTGTTAAGGAGTATGATGACTACACCCTGTTTCTCCTGTGTTAAGGAGCATGATGACTACACCCCATTTCTCCTGTGCTAAGGAGTATGATGACTACACCCTGTATCTC
>JADBJO010005985.1:155000-173421 GCA_016801955.1 Conus betulinus | reverse complement strand
TCATGAAGAGCTGTCCGAACTCACGTGGCAGGTATTTCGGTCGCAGTGACACTGCTAAAAGTTCCACGTCACGCGTACACACTTGACGACGCACTTTAACGTTCTCACTGTTACACCACTTCTCGCTCACGTACATACACACCCTCCCCCCTTGATTTCTCTGTCACGCGCTTGTCTCTGTCCATTCTCAGTGGCACACCAATCCGTCCAAAGCTAAAATGTCGTCTGCTATTTCTTCGCTCAGCCAGGTTTCAGAAAAACACAGCACATTCGCACCCCCTCTCCCCCCTCTCTTCCGCTTCCGCTTGCTTGATTTGCTGTCTTTCTGGTTGTCTTTACTTGATTGTTTCTTGAAACTTGCTGATAAAATGTCTGGTGGAAATAAATGAAATGGGGTGAGCGCTGGTGTCTGCTAAGTGTCTGAATTTTAGCAGTGTGTCACGGGTATAAAACATACCTGCATTGTTTACATGTTCTTCATGTTGGAAATGCGAAACTGCACTATCACACAAATTCAACAGAAAAAATATCACAGTCATTAAAGCACACAAACCTGCTGTGTTTTCTGCTACTCTGTACATTTCTATGGGCTTTTGTATTGATACTTTCATAACTTTTTGGTATGATCATCCACTATAGTTTCATTCAAAAAACTTGCCTCATTGTTACAGTATTTCCTTGGATCATGGTTGTCAAGGGAAAAAAAAAAAAGAAAAAAATCACCAAATCATTCAAAATTTGCTTACTCAAAGCAACACATAATGTAAGAATGAAATAACTCCAAAGTATTCTCCCTGTCTTGTTGTTTACACACAGCATAAGAATTGAATGAGCTAAATGTGTTTTGGTGCACCTGAGCAGAAGATGGGTGCCGGGTGAAAAGCGTTAAACCTAAGGTCAGAGATCAAAATGGAGGACAGGTCAACCTGACGACTGTAGCCTTGCAATTTGAACATAGCACTCTCAATCCTAAGATTAGAGGTAACAGAGGAAGACAGGTCAAAATCCGACAGACACAGTGGCCAAGTGGTCAGAACACAGGATCTTAATCCTGATGTCAGGGGTTTGATTCCCAGCAGTGTCTGACAGGTAAAGTGTCCAATGGATTTTCCCATCTCCCTGGTCAACACATGGACAGACCTGCTATTGACTGAATGACCTCTGTACGGGACAGGTAACAGACAAACAGACCTGCTACTGACTGCATGACCTCTGTACAGACAGGTAACAAACAAACAGACCTGCTATTGACTGAAATGACCTCTGTATGGACATGTGATACACAGACAGACCTGCTGTTGACTGAACGACCTTTGTAGATACAGGTAACACACAAACAGACTTGCCGTTGACTGAATAACCTCTGTTCACACAGGTTACACACAAACAGATCTACTGGTGACTGAACAACCTTTGTAGATGCAGGTAACACATGGACAGACCTGCTAGTGACTGAACGACCTCTGTACAGACAGGTAACACACACAAAGAAACCTTCTAATGACTGAACAATCTTCGTAGATACAGGTAAACACATGGACAGACCTGCTAGTGACTGAACAACCTCTATAGGTGTAGGGTAACACACTGGAGGATCTGCTAGTGACTGAACAACCTCTGCAGGGACAGGTAACACATGGAAAGACCTGCTAGTGACTGAACAACCTCTGTAGGTACAGATTATAAGACACAGACAGATCTGCAGTGACTGAACGACCTCTGTAGGTACAGATCATAAGACACAGACAGACCTGCTTGTGTGTGAACGACCTCAGTAGGTAGAGATAACATATGGACTGACCTGTTAGTGTCTTGACAATCTCTGTAGGTACAGTTAACACACGGACAGACATGTTTGTGACTGAACAACCTCCTGAGTACAGATATCACATAGACAGACCTGCTAGTGACTGAACGACCTTCATCAGTACAGTAAAACACATAAACAGACCTGTTAATGACAGAACAACCTCTGTAGGTACAAATAACACTTGTAAAGACCTGTTAGTGCCTAAACGACCCCTGTAGGTGCTGACATCACATGGACAGACCTGCTAGTGAGTGAATGGTCTCTGTAGGTACAGGTAACACATGCATGAGCCTGCTACTAACTGTAGGTACAGGTAACGCAGGCATGAACCTGCTACTAACTGTAGGTACAGGTAACACAGGCATGAACCTGCTCCTAACTGTAGGTACAGGTAACACAGGCATGAACCTGCTACTGACTGTAGGTACAGGTAACACAGGCATGAACCTGTTACTAACTGTAGGTACAGGTAACACATGCATGAACCTGCTACTGACTGAACAACCTCTGTGGGTCAAGTTAAAGGACAATGCATCACACAGTACTCATTAAAATACTGCTGTTGAAGGCTTCTGTAGGTCTCGATACACTTGAACAATTTTGAAATAAAAATCATAAATAAATCTGAAGCATGTCTGTGCATGTGCATGTGCAGTGTTGTGTATGTGTGTGTGTGTGTGTGTGTGTGTGTGTGTGGTGTGTGTGTGTGTGTGATGCGTGAGTGCATCCATGCATGTGTGTGTGTGTGTGTGTGTGTGTGTGTGTGTGTGTGTGTGTGAGCGCATGCATGCATGTGTGTGCGTATGTGAATCTTCACAGGCTTATGCATGCATGCGTGTACACAGAGAATGCAGGTTAATCTGTGTATGTGTCTTTAAGTGTGTGCATGTGTGTGTTTATGAACACATGTCCTTGCATGTGTATGTGTATGTGTGTAAGTGTTGTATTATTTGGGGTGTTGATGTATGTGTGGGAATACATGTGTACGTACGAGCAGCATAAGTATTATACACACAGGTTTAAAACTACTGTAACATTACAGCATTACAGTGAGTATATACACAGAAAGGAAATCAACAAATGGCACATCAGTGTATTTCTGATGTGAAGAGAAACCTTCACACTGTTCCAAGTCCTGTTTCCTTCACAAACAGACTTGGCCTCTTTCCCATTCCTTGACTGTGGATTCCTCGTCACCAGTCCAGTCCTTTCTAATCTCTGCTGACAAACCTCAGAGCATAGCGGTTGTATAGTCCCATGCAAAAAACCATATTCACGTTGTTGACAGTCCCACTTCACACCTACAACTCCAGTTTTCAGGTTGACTTTAGTGACAGTCCCTTCACCTGGAGGTGATCCATCCTGAAAGACAAACACATAAACATTCAGACTGTTAGTGCAAGGAGTCATCAGTTACAACACATGTGTGGTTGCATGGCAACAAAGAGCCGCCTGAAAAATGCAGGATGATGGGGAACACCCTGCACAAGGGCAGCACCCTCATCTCCTGAATACACTGTGTCTACAACCTGACGTTTGAAGTTCTGACTAACACAGGGGTAAGGCTTATGATATATGTACTACTATGTACAACTAGTAGTGGTACCTTGTTACATTTATTTAGTTAAATATTTTTTTTTTTTCTTTAATTAGTATCTTTACTATTTTTTATTAATACTACTATTTTTTATGGTAGAATCCCATATAATGTGTAGGCTCAATAATAGTTGCTGATGATGTTGTTACTATTCTAGTTATGAAATCACACCGGGTCGTCTAAATTTCATTATTTGTTGACAATGTGAGTTCCCCTCTTTCTTTCGTTTATGGAAGGATGGAGGACATAGGGGAGGTGCCACAACTCCTACTTCTCCCTTTCTTCCTTAGTCGAAGGGAGGGAGGCAGGCAACATTATTTCACCTCTACAGTCTGGTCGCCCCTCAGAACTTTGACCTTACTTCTGTTGTTGTTAAGGTTGTTGTATTTGTTGTTGTTTGTTGCTTACGGAGGGGCGGTGGACATTTGAGGTAAAGGCAACACCTGTACGGTCTTGAGCCCGCTGCTGATCTGACAACGCCACACTGTGGCTGTGTACTGCTGACTAATCAGCGGACTGGCCTACCCAGTAAATTGTTGGTTGGTTGGATGGCCTCTGCTGTGGTTTCGGATTGGTATCGGGCTTTATCTTTACCCTCCCAGTCCCTCAAAACTCTAAAACTGAAAATCTTAAATGGAATTGAGATATGACCTGTAAAAAGTCATTGTGGTGTGAACTTATATGTTGTGAAATTATATGGCTTGAAATATTAGTGATAAGAATGTGACTGATTTTTCATACTGATGGTGCTACTACTATAATCATTATTTTATTCATTTATTTATTATTTTATTTTATTTATTTTTTTTTTTTATTTATTTATTTATTATTTATTTCATTTTTTTTTTTGAGCTACTGTCTCTGTAAGTAATCTGTGAATCTGTATGCATGCTGATCCCGGCGGTACAGTCTGGGGGGCTTTAGGGGCCTTCATCCAATATATAAATTCAAGAGTGTCCCTAAAACATTAGCGGATGGGGGTTCTGGAAGCTGTCTGGACTGTGCCCACGGAGAAAATGCATTCAAAAAATAGCAAACAGTGTACATGTACCAGGAAAATAAGATTTAAAGTAGGAAGAGCAAAAGGGAATATAAGAAGGATGGAAAGTGATTTGCTGAATACAACACTGTGGAATATTAAATGAAAAGACAATGACTGAAACTGAAAAAGCTAAACTCAAAATGCATTTATATTTTAGCACCATCCATATACAGTATATTAAAGATGTAGATGTTCATTTGAAATATCTCTCCATGTGCCCACCAATCTAATAACTGACAATGGTATATATTTGTGTATGTGTGAGCGTGTGTGTGTGAGTGTGTCTTTTTGTTAGTCTGTTTTTGTGTTATTGGATTGTGACTGAGTACACTTTTTGAGAAGTGTTCAACTATTGAAATATTTTTTTCAAATTTTATACATATATATGTATGTGTGTATATATGTGTGCATATATATGTATATATGTATATGTGTATGTATCTATATATATATGTACATATGTATGTATCTAATCTGTCACATAATGAAAGAGTATTCAACAACGCAGCATCAGAATACCAAGAGGCATTGCGAAAAAAAGTGGTTACAGCTACAAACTACAATACAACCCAGATAACAACATGAACAAAAAAAAAAAAACAGGAAAAGGAAAATCACATGGTACAACCCTCCATATGATGGACAAGTAAAAAACAAACGTAGGGAAAGAATTCTTCAAAATTTTGACAGCATCCTTCCCAAAAGAACACAAATTGTCCCAAATATTCAACAAGAACACCATCAAAACTATCATATTCATGCATGCCTAACCTAAAAAATGTAACTGATTCATCCAACAAAATGAAAAGCAACACAGCAAAGAAGGGTGAAGAAAGGAAATCCTGCAATTGCACTAAAAAAGAACAGTGTCCCTTAAGCAACAAATGCCTCTATAAACACATTGTGTACCAAGCCACTGTGACATCAGAAAATGTAAAAGAAACATACATAGGGATCACTGAAAATCACTTTTAAAACCAGGTACGCAAACCATAAACAGTCATTCAACAAAGAAAAATACAAAAACCAAACAGAACTGAGCAAATATATTTGGAGACTTAAAGACAAAAAAAAAAAAACTATAACATATCCTGGAAAATCATAAAAAGGGCATCACCATACAAACAACATTTCTAAAAGATGCAACCTATGTTCAACAGAAAAATGGTTAATACTATGCAAACCACACTTAGCAACTCTAAATACTAAAGTAGAAATAGTAAACAACTGCAGGCATAAATGGAAATTGTTGTCAGCAAACGCACCCTGAACTGTAAACAACCTGAAAACCGAACAACACGTGCAGCCAATCCACACGTGTAAACAGTGACACTGGGCCATATAACACCAGCAGTAGACAACCCAAAGCCATCCTGACGAGAGCCAGCGCTCGAAACAGAGCTGTCGATTTTAAAAACTTCCTTTTACCATTCTGTTTTTAACAAACAAAACAAACAAAAAAAAAATAATAAATATATATATATGTATGTATGTATGTATGTATGTATGTATGTATGTATGTATGTATATATATATATATATATGTTTTGTTTGTTTGTTTTTTTATGTCGTTGCTGTTGTTGTTGTTTTTGTTTGTTTTTCTGCCTGTCCCTTTTGTCCACTAAAAAAAAAAAAAAAAAAAAAAAAAAAAAAAAAAAAAAAACACCTCATAGATGGAGCATATGACACATACATTTACAATACTGAAACTGTATTTTCTTTCATTCACACACAGACCACTTGATTGTGATGTATGAAATTCTTTATTCAGTCCTAGACAAATAAGAAGTTTATAACATAATTAACGGCACAAATTATTGGATACAAAGTTGATTTAACATGTACATCATATGCTAAAAAACACATGCATGTTGTAGACAGTGACTAAATGTGAGAGGAATTTTTGATTGTATCATATGATTTAACATGTGTTCATATATATGTTCATGATGATTTTACTGAAGGGATTAAAAAGATTTATTAAAAAAAAAAAAATCTGACAGCACACCTTTTGTTTGTATTAAATGCATTTAGTGATTTGTCCCTGGAATAAAATTACTGTTCTTAAAGGAAAAAAAATTATGTAAAATGAATCAACCTACAGTTGATGCTTTCTTTAAAAAAAAGTATAAAAAATCACAACTAGCCCATTTAGACAATTTTTTTTAAGATACAGACAAAACTATACAAAGTTTACATTAGAGTGTAGGAAGATTCACAACAGACTGGACGGCAAACAACAATCACTCACGCTGACACTATTGTAAAACATACTGGAAGTTATTACATCATTGGCTGAGGGCTACAGTTTCATATATAAAGCACTGTACGCTTTTTAATGGCAGGAAATGTGGGAAACTTTCTTATACTAAGTTTTCAGCAGATAAAAACTTAAGCAAGAGGATGCACACAAACACCCACAAACACAGACAGCCTATAGTGCACAGATAGCCTATACTGGACTAAACAATACACCAGGAAGGGAGACAAATCTGGATTTCTGGACAGACAACCTGAAGTGGACCATAATCCTGCATAGTGTGCTGTTAGCCTGCAGTGGACCACACAAAAACCTACAAAGGGAGATAATCCTGAAAAAGTGGACAGCCAGCCACAAAAGGGATTAACAAAAACCTATAAAGAGAGACAATCCTGGGAAATATGCACAGAGACTAAAATAAGATCACACAATAACCTAACAGGGAACAGAGAGAGAATGATGCTTATAACCCAGCAACTCTAGGTACTGGACAGACAGCCTACAGTGGATCACTCACTAACCTAGAAATGGGGATAATCCTGGATAATGGGAAGACTGCATTACGTGAGTCACACATTAACCTGGAAAAGGAGACAACCCTGGTTATGGGTAGGTATCCTGCAGTGGGTTACACACTAGCTGAGAAAGGGGAAACAATCCTGGATAGGGGACAGGTATCCTGCAGTGGGTCACACACTAGCTGTGAAAGGGAAACAATCCTGGATAGTGGACAGGTATCCTGCAGTGGGTCACACACTAGCTGTGAAAGGGAAACAATCCTGGATAGTGGGCAGATATCCTGCAGAGGGTCACACACTAGCTGAGAAAGGGAAACGATCCTGGATAGAGGACAGGTATCCTGCAGTGGGTCACACACTAGCTGAGAAAGGGAACGATCCTGGATAGTGGGCAGATATCCTGCAGTGGGTCACACACTAGCTGAGAAAGGGAAACAATCCTGGATAGTTGACAGGTATTTTGCAGTGGGTCACACACTAGCTGATAATGGGAAACAATCCTGGATAGTGGACAGGCATCCTGCAGTGGGTCACACACTAGCTGAGAAAGGGAAACAATCCTGGATAGTAGACAGGTATCCTGCAGTGGGTCACACACTAGTTGAGAAAGGGAAACAATCCTGGATAGTGGACAGGTAACCTACAGTGTATCAGACACTAACCTGGAATGGGAAACAAATCTGTATGGTGGATGAAGAGCCTGTAGTGGATCGCACAAAGGGGGACAAGCCTGGATAGTGAATAGATAACCTATAGTGGAACACACAGGCACCTGGGTAGTGGACAGGTAGCCTGTAGTGCATCACACATTAACCTGGAACTGGAAACAGTCCTGGGGCCATATTCATGAACAGACTTAACTGGAAGTTAAACCCGACTTCCGCTGGTTAACTCTCTAACCAGAGGTTAACTCCCACAACCGTGACAATCATAGCCATTGGTTACGGCTAACTGGTGGTCTTGACCGGTGGTTATTTCAACGGAGGGGGCCCTCGCCAGTAAAATCCCTAACCAGAGGTCAAATATGGCGGCGTTCATGTACATGCAAAATTTACGACGGCGTGCTTTGTGAAGGGAATGAGTGTTTCATGACAGAAATAATCAATTGACTGTCGGACGGAACTGTTCACTAAGTTCAGATTTCTTGGTGAGCGCATTTTGAATCTCACAGACACAACAAACGAGGAAACTGAACACCCAAATCGAAGAGGAGCACTGTTGCCAGGTACAGCAAGTGTGCTTAGCACTTCGTTTCTATGCAACTGGCACATTTCAAGACGCCATTGGAGAACTGCTTCAAGTCACCCTGCCACCTGCATCCTGTACAATTCATTCAGTGACAAGAGCATTGTTGTCTCTTGTACCAGTTTGGATGCAGTGGCCAAGTCAGGCAGCGGCAGACAGGCACAAAGAAAAAACTCTTTGGCATTGCCAACTTCCCCCAAGTGTTCGCTTGTGTTGATGGCATGCACATTCCAATAGCACGCCTCCCCAGGACATTGAGAACGACTATGTGAATCGCAAGAATGTCCACTCCATCAATGTGCAGGTGAAGCCATGTTTTATGTATTTGTATATGTGCAGATGTCTGCGTGCCTACGTGCTTGGGTCACAGAGAGAGAGAATGTGTGTGTGTGTGTGTGTGTGTGTGTGTGTGTGAGAGCTCATGTTGCTGCTGGTAAAGCAGAGACACTGCAGTTGATCAACAGATACTTCTAAGGCACTGTATCAGTTTGCCAGTGTGTTCATTTAACTTCTAGCTCTAAAGTTTTTGATTCCTGCCCTGTCAGTTAATACACATCAGTATTACTGTCAGTATTCATCATGTATGCGTGCATGTAGGATCCTGCAGTATTTTTTTTATGAACAAGGTGGTCAATTATGTAATGTAGAGTGCAAACAAGAAGTTATCGATAAAATAGCTCAGTTCGTGTTGTTGTGTATTCAAATGTAAAAACCTGAACATTGCTTGGAGTAAACAACAGAAGCCAGAGAGAATGTTTCAGTCAAAACACAGGAAATACACACGAGCATGTTCTCAGTTGAATGTTTATTAGAAAAATGGTGTTCAATTTTTTTTCATTAGACAAATGGTGTTCAACTTTTTTTTATTAGACAAATGGTGTTCAACTGTTTTTCATATATATACATCAACAACAAATACAATTTTGACACCCACATTGTAAAATAATTTTTATTTAAATGTTGAAGGGATAAAAAAGGACACTTGCCTGCATGCACTACCCACTGCAATAATTGGCATATATCTTACCCTCACAAACAAACAGTCCTGAGCAAAACAACATTGTTTTACACCAACTGTTGAATTTTGAGACATTATTAACACATCTAGCAAATTACATGGCACTAACAAGCTTCATTTCATGTTGTTGGTTTTCAAAGTGGCTACCCTCTTGGGACCCACCATTTAACACTGTCTTGAATTATAGCAGCGTTTTGATCATATAACAATTGAAACAAAACCATGAACAAATTTCCACACAAACACACACACACACACACACATATGAATACATGTGCACACAAGTAAGTGGACTCCTCCCCTCAGCACAATCACACATACACACAGAGAAAGTTTTAACTTTTCAGTCAATATCAGAAACAGACAGAGAGGTAATCTAGAAGCAGCTTCAGTTTTAATGTGGGCGAGGAGAGGAAGGGAGGGAATGAAAACTAATCACTTTCTGTGGAGGTGGTTGGCTCTTCAATTCCCAGGTTTTGTGTTAACCATAATCTTGCCACCTTGACTAGAGCAGTAAATGTCTTGTTTGCTTCAATGTCTCTATGATTTTTTTTTTTTCAATTTCACTACCATTTTTTTCAATTTCACTGCGATTTTTTTCAATTTCACTACACACGAAGGAAATCATTCCACAATTGAGAATCACAGTTTTCATAGTGCCTTCTCTTCGCAGGTCTCCTCGGACTAAAGTCTCTAGCTTTGTCTTTCAGGGCACTCGCTTCCCTCAGATGTGGCTGTGCTGGGGTAATTGGCTGAACTTCTGGGGCAACAAGCTGCACATCAGGGACAACATGCTTTACATCAAGGCTGCATCTGCACCGGAGGTCTACCTCTCGTGTTTTTGGCATGAAACTTCTGCAACAGAAATCATCATGGCAGTTTTATGAATATGCAAATGATCTTTAGTGACTTCAACGGTACCATGCTGCATTTTTATTCTCACAAATGTAACAGTGTGACTTCTGTTTCTCTCTCAGCTGGGACTAACACTTAGTGACATATAAGACTAGGAAAGCCGCATGCAACAAAATCTTGCGTTGTAAAATGTTGCGAACATTAAAGAAAAAGAAAAAAAAAATCTTGCGTTGTATCTTGGGTGTAAAGATTTCTTCTTTCATATCACATGACTGACAACTTTTTCCAGATGCATCCAAGTTATGGAAAGTTGCAGCATAGTTTTGTTACAACTTTTGGCTCTTAGCATAGAATGGCGATAGCCCTGATATGGCACTTAGAGGTCAGCCTGGCTGACAGCCATATGAAATGAAAATGACATGTGAATGCTTACTGATTTTAATTACAAATGACATAAACCTTTAACAAAAAAAAACAAAACAACAAACATAAATGCAGTGATACACACAATGTGGTTTCATATAATTTTGATAATGTATCAGCTTCTTCTTCCTTGCTCTGTCTCTCTTTCTTCTTATTTTCAAATTTTTATTTTTCTATCCAGGGAAATAGTCATGAAGACAGTTTTACAATTGTCAAGGCAATGTGCAATGAAGTACAACTGTTCAAAAAAGGTACCAAGTCATTCAGTAAGCAGTACAATTACTAGAATACCTGGTGTACAGAATGTAGTTGCTGTTGTTCTTTGTGGCACACACACACACACATGTGCGCACACACACGTGCGCGCGCTCACACACACACACATACACAAAGGAAAAGACACCACCCAACTTTCAGGTCTAAACTGTGACACACTATAAAACATGGCTTTCCCTCTGATCACACCAGATTGTCCTCACCAGACTACAATCCCACATTCATCAGTGTCTCCAGAACACACTTGAGGAAAAAAAAAACACCTTGCATATATGATATTAGAATTTTGAACGCACATTTTTAAAGGGACCTAATTTCACTGTGTAGTGTGCATCAAGGATCAAATATTTCATTAAAATACCATATCATTTATTTAGATAAAATATATTACTGAGGTTGATTTCAAAATTATATATGACAACACCATCCTGAAAAAAAACAAACAAAAACATGCATAAAGACAACAAGACTTGCATAAGTACACAGTGCTTAATTTTTGCTGTTAGATAGCAAAAGCTATTTTAGTCACATGGATCATATTTCACATAATTTGGAAAAAGATCTCCATCCTGCAGAACCATATTTTCAGTGTCAAGGTGAAAGTTCTCATTTGACCTTGGGCATGTTGTGCATCCGTTTTAGATGTTAGGCTGAGAATGCCTTTTTTTCTTTTCAGTCAGTTGGCCAGTGTGGTTTGAGAAAGGCTAAAATAAAATGAAATATTGCCATTATTTTTTGGGTGTTCAGTGGCTTCAATTTTTCACCTTATTTTGTTTTGGTTTTGGTTGGTGTGTGTGTGTGTGTGTGTGTGTGTGTGTGTGTAGAATTCCCTTTGTTCAGACACATTTTTTCTTTTCAAAGTTTTCTTTTCATTTTCAGAATATTTTAATCACATTCCTTATTATGTCGGCTGGCTGTCCATTTGAGCTGCAAGAGAATGATATCAATGTCAGAAAATCCTCACTGTCATTGGGAGCTAGTGAGTAGTTCATGGCAATTTCTAATCCTGTGATCACATAACACCCCCAGAAATATTTTGCCTATGTGGCCAGTGTCCTGTAAATACATGAACATTTTCTTTACTATAAAACCATTTCATACAGTTTGCAAATGTTCACAGGGGGAAGGTATCCACTCCTAATGAATACATCACAGGATCTACTGTATTACATGTCATAACAGCCATCAGATTGTTGTACAGTAATCCATGTCATAACAGCCATGAGATTGTTGTACAATAATCTGTTATCATCTAATTGTTGTACTAGAATCTTCAAGTGCATTTTGAGCTGCAAGCTTTCTGAAAGAAGAAACATAATTATCATTTCAATCTTTTTCTCTAGCAACAGGAAAGCTAAAGTTACAAATGTTGTACTTTTCTAGTGCCCCCAAAATCGATTCATGTAAGTTCAAGATTTATAATCAGAGCTGAAAACAGACTACCAAACACGTTTAACAACTTACACAGACAATACACATTAAGCGTGGATCCAGCACTTGAAATGTTCAGTTTATCAAGACATGACAACTTCATGCACTGTTGAGTATTTTGTAAAATTTGCTCAGTACTTTGCTGTACCTACCATCAGTGATCACTTATTAAAAAAAAATTTCTGTGAATCACCATTAAATGTGAACATTACATGTCTTACTGTGATCTTCAGGTTAAACGAGCTTCATGTAGAAGGAAGCTGCATTTGGAGTTTGGTTTCATTTGAGAGACATATAATTACATGCAATGTATGCAAAAAAACTAAAGAAATTAAATATACATCTCATTACCCAAAGGCTAATTTATAATACTATCAGCAATACTACACACAGAGCACACACACACACACACACACGCACGCACATACATGCACACGAGGCAAAACAAATGTACATAATATTCATCATCTACAAACATCTATTTAGATGCTTGAGTCAATAAGTATTTTTTCAATTATAGGAAGTTACAATATTCTACAAATTTCTCACACATACTGATTTTATGTTGGTCAGGTAGAAAACAGCTCAGGGACTGTGGGAGACTTTTATTTCAGTATCATCATCATCATTATGGTATTATCATAATATTCAAAATAACAGAGTACTTCTCCAACATTAGAAATTGCTTTATAATGACTGAAGGTACCATTAATAAGCGAACTCTAAATGCTATCTAGTTCCAAGTCTACCTAGAACAGATCCTTATGAACATACCTACGAATTCTATCACACTGTTAAAACACACACACACACACACACACACACACACACACACACTTCCCTCTCAATACAACCAACTGCAAAAAAAAAAAAAAAATCCATTCACATGACTTGCTGCATGAAACTTAAACACACATTAACTCAGTCACCTACCCCCCACCCCCACAGACCTACACTTCCACACTCATGCATTACACTTGCTAAGTGCCTTACAATACTGCTCAGGAATAACACCAAACCACATAGATGATATATACACTTCCACATTGGGCTATGCATGATAATGCACACGCACATCTACACATTTGGATGTTTGTACATGCATGCACACAACACACACACTCTTTCTCCTCACACACAGTGGCACACACACAGTAACAAACACATGTAATGCAGTGATACACACAGCTTTTACCGCAGACTTTTCAAGTATTCCCATCATATTTGACTCATCTCTGATACCTTGGATCAGGTCACTATCACCACCAACAATCATGTCCATCAGCTCATCTGTGGGTTTAGTGGGCACTGCCCCGCTGCCCATTTTCATACGGTCTGCCGCTCCATTCCGATGGTCCCTCTTTAGATTTGTCCATTTTTTCAAGGACTTACTCTCTGTCTTCGACATCGTTGTTTACTCCGGAAATAGGTCACATATGCATGCTCTGAGAGCAAGATGAAGGGAATCCGCTGTCAGTCTAAAAATAGACGGCCGGGTAGCTAACTGACAACAGACCGCGGTTCATGAACAGGAGTGTGTTCTAACAGGCGGGTCCTGATTAACCGCTGGTTCCGTACCCGCCGGAGGGTAAAACTAACCGGAGGCCAACAGCAGGTTGTCCATGAATACCAACCCTGGCCAGTAGACAGGCAGTCTATATTGCATCAAACACTAATCTGGAAAGGGGAAACAATTCTGGCCACTAGACAGGTAGTCTATATTGCATCACACAGTGACACTAACCTGGAAAGGGAAACAATTCTGTCCTGTAGACAGGCAGTCTATATTGCATCACACACTAACCTGGAAAGAAAAACAACTCTGGTCTGTAGACAGGCAGTCTATACTGCAATACACACTAACCTGGAAAGGGGAACAATTCTGGCCTGTAGACAGGCAGTCTATACTGCATCACACACTAACCAGGAAAGGGAAACAATTCTGGCCAGTAGACAGGCAGTCTATACTGCAATACACACTAACCTCGAAAGGGGAACAATTCTGACCAGTAGACAGGCAGTCTATACTGCATCACACACTAACCTGGAAAGGGAAACAATTCTGGCCAGTAGACAGGCAGTCTACATAGCAGCACACACACTAACCTGGAAAGGGAAGCAATTCTGGCCAGCAGACAGGCAATCTATAATGCATCACACACTACTTGGAAAGGGGAATAATTCTGGCTCTACTGTTCAATTCTGGCTCATGGAAGTTTTGGAAGCATTTTTCTTGTTTGTTTGTTTTAGTGGTTTTGTCCCTCTCTTCACTACACCTAATCTGAGGGCTACTTTTTCAGATCAAACGACACACTGAGGTCCTGTCATCAGCATGCAGTTAGTACACAGAAAGGAATCCATGACAACGACAGTGTTGTCCTTGAGCAAATCTGGTGTGAATATTAATTTAACTGTGGTCACCAAGCTGAAGTATATGATGATAGATAAAGGAAGATTGTCTACCAGGGATGGCAGACTAAATTTCACACTTACCAATCTGTTGTGTCAAGGAAATGAAAAGTCCAATTCAATAAGACATAACACAATGCAACATAATATTGCACATGACTGTGACACACCCTGTCTTAAAGATGAGCCACATCAGTGCAGCTCAGTCTACAGAGGCATTCTCAGGTCAAAACTGGATTCCTGGAAGAACACTGCACTTTCCTTCACAATTTCACTGACACTACATGATTGTGATCGGGTGAGAACTAAGGCTGTCAGATGGAACAGGGGCTGGGGCAGAATGGGTTACAGGTGCTGCAAGGTACTGTCTCTTCTGTCTCTGAGGTGACTGACACAGTCAGCACACTGTTCACATGTTGAAACTTCAGCCTTACACTGTTCTGAAGCATTTCATTCATTCCATCAGTTACACTAATAACATACCACTGGTCCATAAAAGGGCCCCAAAAATCCTGTCCCACGTCTGACAAGATCTCCAACTTTGACAGCAGCATACTCTGGCACTTCTAAGGGGACCCATCCTCCTGTAACATGACATCAATCTCTTCACGAACTGCTCCCACATCTCAAGGGGAACACAAACAAGACTATAATCCACAGAACATGTCACATTCTACTTCAACACTAGTTTTTAGTATTTCATTCATACTCAAATCACTGGCTGACAGATGCAGACACACACACACACCACTCCTCTTTCTCTCTTTCTCACTCACACACGGACACACACAGACACATAGACACACACACACTCACATGCATATACACATGTGCGCGCGCGCACACACACCTCTTTCTTTTTCTACTTCTTACAGACACACACACACACACTCTTTCTCACTCATACACACACACCACACACCTCTTTCTTTTTCTACTCTTCTTACACACACACACACAAACACACACATATACACAAGCACACACACATGTGCATACACACACAATGTGATACACACACACACATACACACATGCATATATGCATACACACACACACACACACACGCTGTTATATTGCTGACGATCAGAGTCAACAACACCTGGAGGTCACACACACACACACACATAGTACATGTTTATGCATGCTTGCGTGCATGCTTCATAACATGGATGATCAAAGAGAATAAAACCTACAGGAAAAGCCACAGCTGATCTTTTACATCTCTGAGCTCAACCTAAGTATAGACTGACCTCCTGAACAATCTGAATACCTTCTGGGTGCACACTCAAGGCAATCTAAGTACAGATTACTCTCTTGAATTATCTGAACACCTGTTTATATACCCAGGTCAACATGGATACAAACTGATCTCCTGAATTATTTGAACACCTGTTTTTATATACGCAAGTTAACATGGATCCAGACTGACCTCCTGAGTTATCTGAACACCTGTTCACATACCCAGGTCAACATGGATACAGACTTATCTCCTAAAATACCTGAACACCTGCTTATATACCCAAGTTAACCTAGGTACACACTGACCTCCTGAACTGACTGAATACCTGTTTATATACCCAGGTCAACTTAGGAAAAGAATGAACTGAACTTTCTGAACACTTTTGTGTGTACAATCAGATAAACCTTGGTACAGACTGATCTCCTGAACTGACTGTACACTTGTGTGTGTATACCCTGATCAATCAAGGTACAGACTGATCTCCTGAACTGACTGAACACCTAAGTATATACCGGAGACAACATGCCCAAAGACTGACCTGATCTATCCATATCACTTCTGTGTGTGTACAAGGGTCAAACTTTGTACAGACTGACCCCTGAACTGTCTGAACACCTTCTGGGTGTATATCAAGGCAGAACACACGCATGTAAAATAACACATAGTCAGAGACAGCATTTGACTGATAAGAAATTTTAAATACTTGATCAGCCTACACACAAAACACACATGGCAGATTTGAAGAGAAATTATTATTTTGTTACAGCAGGAAATGGTGATCATGAGAAAAAACACTCATAAGTGAATAATCACTAAATTAAAACAGGAGTGTATGAAGCAAAGGAAGGTTTAATCAGTGAACAATAAACACCTCATTACAATATAAATTAATGACTAAAAATAAAAGCTCCGACAGGAGAAAATAATCCTTACAACAGGAGTTAATGGCACAGAAAGGCTTCCTCTAAGAAACAATCACTCACTGCAACAGGAATGAATAAAACAAAAAACAGAATTTATCAGGGAGAAAAAAAATCACTTCATTACGGCAAGAATTAATGACACAAAGATAGGTCTGATCAGGAAAAAAACATACATTTCATTACAACACAGATTAAACTTTAGCCTGTGACACACCCATAAAAGATATGTGTACTCTGCTCAGATCACTATGCTGTGCCAACGTACAGTGTATGTGCTGAGCAGAAGGCTCTCTCTTTCATTCCAAACACCAAGAAATCTTGCTGATTTATAACAAGAGTTGCTTCTCTTTGAAGCTCTCTTTAGTGTAAATCTGTGAAGTGGTAACTTTTGCCATTTACGCAGGAAATAGATTTGACAGTCAGTATTTCAACTGGTGTTCGACATCCAAGTCTGAAATCTGCTGTCAAGGCGCATCAGATTCCTGGTGACATACAACTGAGAAAGTTGGATGCCAATGATCCCAGATTTGCAGATCTTGACTTATATTGATGACGAGAAGGACTGTCTTTTGTGAGCTAACATAGATGATGATACATTGTAAACAACTCAAAATTCATCTTTGATGATACACATTCTTATGGTTCTAACAGCAAAAAAGTGAAAATTAAGATGAAAGGAAAACAGTGTATGTGAACTTCTGGCTCGGGCTTTTTTTTTTTTTTTTTTTTTCAGTAAACAAACTAGTAAAACCATGATGAGACCAAGGATGACGGCCACAAATAAAGGCTTTGTCAGGAGAAGATAACCACCTCAGCACGACAGGACCTGATGACAAAGAAAAAGACTTTGTCAGGAGAAGATAACCACCTCAGCACAACAGGACCTGATGACAAAGAAAGGCTTTGTTGCTAATGTTATAGAAAACAGTTCCAGCAGGAGCTATTAACAGAAAGAAAAAGCCTTGTCAGAAGAAGCTAGTCACTTCAATACAACAGGTATACTGGCGCAAATAGAGACTTTGTCAGGAGACAATAAACACCCCCGAGAACAACATGAACTGATGATGCATAGGATTTGTGAAAGAACAAAAGTCATCACAAGATCAAGTGAAGCAAAGCAAGGCCCTGTCTAAGAAAAATAGTCACTGCATACATACATAAAATTATTGCACGCCCTCCCCTCCCCTTTCCCTCACCCTCCACACACATACACACACAGCATTGACTACACAATAGCATAATTCTAATGACTATCACAACAATCAAATCTGAAAATGAAGACACACTTTTTATATTTCTTTATGCAATGAGAATATAGATAGGAAATAATAAGAATTGTTACTACACACACTATTACCAACATTTGTATTT
>JADBJO010005985.1:130000-150000 GCA_016801955.1 Conus betulinus | reverse complement strand
GGTTCAAAAATTTACAGTCTTATAAATGTAGTGCGCCCACAGTAGCTCTGCTGCAAAACTGGCTTTCAGCTGCTTGGAGCTTGTTGGTGATGAAAGTTGTCAAGCTGTAAATAACAACTATCATCAATGGTGGTGCCACTGACTGCAGCTACATCAATTCTGACATGTGACTGTGTCTTCTTTGTTGGGTTGCTCCATGATGTTCTAATGCTGGTATTTCCTATGAATCACCAACATTCGCACTGCACAGACCTGCGCACACACATACACACGCACCCATAAAACACACAGACTCAGATCCCCAAGCAACATCACAACAGACACACAGACCCACTGAACATTACTGTGTGTACTCCACCTTTTCCATGACAGCTGTCTCCCTGTCTTCCAGTTTCTTCACTTCAACCTTCAGCTCTGCCCTCTTCTATTGGCCACCTCTGAGATCCTTGCCAAGAGAGGACACTCATGATGAGTCGACGAAGCACACAGCAGGCAAATCAGCTCCTCATGACTCGTGCAGTACAGTTCGGCCTGTTTACCGCTGTGATTGGCACAGGTGACTTGGTGGTGTGCGGCCAGTTGCTCAGCTGATAGGTCACTCAGCTTCACCTTGATATGATCACGAGTTGCAGGAATGTTAGCATGGAATTTGGAACAGGTATTGCAAAGTTTCATGGCACACTGCAGGCAGAACATAGTGCCCTCTGCTTCCTCACAACAGCTGCACACAAGGTTGCCACTCAGCCTTTTCTCGCTCTCTACCATCGCAGCTGTGGCAAAGTCAGTTGGCAAAGCATCCACCAGAGAGGCAATGTCGTCTTGACCCTGGTGGGAAGCAGGAAGGATTCGTTTTCGACACAGAGGGCAGCCGGCCTGGTTGCCTCCTTTTTCAATCCAAGCCACCACACATTTGCGACAGACAAGGTGAGTGCAGGGAAGCAGTTTGGGAAGAGTAAAGCCATCATGGCAGACAGGGCACTCCATAGGGCCTGGAGCTGCAGCCGCCATGTCTGAAAAAATACATTGGAATATGACCACAGCTCAGAATTGCAAACAAACTGCACCCCCAGTCTTCCACAACTCCACCCCTTCCCTATACACACACGCTCATTAACACGCACTCACACACTGTCTATCCCCCCCTCCCCTATACACACACGCTCATTGACACACTCATACTCTCTCTATCCCCTTCCATATACACACACACACTCATTGACACAATCATACACTGTCTATCCCCCTTCCTCCTCCCTTGCTCCTTCCAGCCATGTATCTGCTTATTCCCCATCTCTCCCAATGTCACTTTCCTCACTCTTCCTCCTCCATGCCCTTTCCCTCCACTCCAAACCTCACGCACGCACACACACACACACACACACACACACACACACACACACACACACACACACTCACTCGTGTGCAATTTTCAACACTGTGAAGTCATGAAAGATCTTGTGAAATCCTGCAAAACCCTCCGAAGCTTTAACTTTAATAAAGTAATGACTGTTCACGTTTAATCAAGCATAATCACTGACTGAACAAGATTATCATTATTCCACCAACGAACTCTTCATGCAGTTAGCTGGTCGACACTGACTGCCTTAGGACAGAGATCTATACCTCTGAAGTTATGTCCCTTTAAGACTGAATTTGCAACATTTGGGAAGGGAGTAAGGGAGGGAATTAGTTAAATTACGATGAAGTTCAGAAACAGATGGGAGAGAGAGGGAGAGTGGGGGATGGGTAGGGGTGGAGGTCAAAGGGGCAATGGAGAATGTGGAAGTGGCAGAGGGATGATGATAAGTAAGTTATACATTGCAGAAAAATGAGAGGATGATCAATCCATTCAGAAAACCAAGACTTATCCCTAGTCAGTCTCGTCACTTTCAGAGTACATGAAATAGGTTCGGAATAGATTGGTCAAGTTGAAAAGGATCCATCAACAATGAATGAACATTATATGTAAAGCCACGCTGCCTCAACAATGACAACAACAACAATAATAACAAATCAACTATCCATCTTGGAAATGATTATAAAACATGAAAGTGAACTATGAAAACATGAAATATAGACAATCAGGGCTTAATTCTACCATATCCACCCACATCCATACCCATCCATATGCGATCAAAAAGAGAATGCTGTATAGTGAGGGCTATTTTCTTTTTTCAAAATACCATAGTCAACATCAAAATTTGTTTTCATCAATTCCCATGAATGAATGAGAGAGAATGGCGGACACCTACATATATCTTTATCGTTTAATCCTGATTTGCTTTGAATGTCTGAAGTGTAAGTGGCACTTGTCAGTAATTTTATTTCTCTTGCCCTTTTCAGAAAGTGAATATCGAATCTTTATGTTCTTTCTACTTCATTAAAATGATCAACAGAGCTACTTCTTAGAACATATTCAGCAGTAGCTAGCCTGCGATAATCATCTAGAGGTATAACTCCTGCTTCTTTATATGTAGCTAGAGTTAGAGCATGAATAGGTATACCCAACGCTAATTTATACGCCTTCGAGTCCACATATTGCAATGTCTTCAGTAAATAATTTGGAGCCGTAAAATATATTTCCTGTGCTTTGCTCCCATAAGGAAACCTAACACAGAGTAATTTTATTCAAGACTGGCACAGCCTTTTAAACTTGAATAAAGTCAGACAAATACAAAGACGAACAATCTAATAGTGGGGGAAAAACAAGCGCAGGCCAACAACTAAATTGTCTTCATAGTAATGACTTGGCAAACTTTGAACTTAAGGAGGGGGGCACTGGGTATGAGGGTCCCATACTGTGCAGGCATAATCTAGTAAGAGACAGACAAGAGATTTGCAAGCAACCTCCTTCAGGTGACCAGCACTGATCTTTAGACTGATGTATGGAAAAACAACGAAGGGAGGAAACAGGAGGATGGAAGTTTGCTCTAAAATAGGACTTAACAAACTCCAGTACGTCGTGGCACAGCTTGCTCAAGTCCCTGGCTTGGTGGAGGATGGCAGAAGACTGGAGTCTTCATGTGAAAGCTGTCTAGTGTGTGCACCATGGAAACAAAGGCTTGCTTCCTCCCGTAGAGTGACCATCCTCACCTGTATGGGAAATCTACACAAAACCTTGACACAAAAGTATTGAAAGTCTTGGCCTTCACAGCTTGTTGGGGTTGAGTTCCATTCTTTGACTGTATGCGGCAAAACTGGCCTGTCTGAACTGAGTTCTACCATTGATCTGGGCCAGTTGAGATAAGTGCAGCACTGGCGTTGTGATACAGGTGTATGTTTTACATCACTCTTCATGCTCAGTAGGTTGGTGGGAAACCTACTTGCCATGTCAAATGAGCATGAAGAGTCTCGATGTGAAACATACACCTGTATCACGACGCCAGTGCTGCACCCATCCTGGCTGAGAACTTGATGAATCTAACAAGTGGCCTGACTCAACTGAGCTCTGCAATGATCTTCAGCCTGTTCCACTGGCTTCAGAACAGCCACTAAACTTTGAAAAACATGAAAAAGGGCTTCAAAAATGATATCGTGGGTTTTCGCCCATGATAGTCACTAGTTCATATTACAAACTTTCATATTTTCATGTTTTCTAAACTTAAATTCCTTTTCAATTGCGAACCGAAAGTAGGTTTTCATCGAATGAGGAAGTTGAAATGATAAAAATAATTTCAAAATATCAAACATTCAGGAACAAACTGTACCTCCCTAGACAAAATAATTAGTATAAGTTGAAGTTGTTGTTAGAGTGATTAAAACTGTCGTCAACACTGCATTATATTCTTTACTGGATGAAGGAAAGTAGAAAAATCTCACCTGAAGTTTCTGGCTTCTTGTCCACTGTCGAATGTCAATAATTATTTTGAGTGTCCTCCCTTGGCTCAAACAGGATTGTTCGTAATTCCGGAAAATGTCGAATTTCTANTCTTAATCCTGATGTCAGGGGTTTGATTCCCAGCAGTGTCTGACAGTGTAAATGTCCCAATGGATTTTCCCATCTCCCTGGTCAACACATGGACAGACCTGCTATTGACTGAATGACCTCTGTACGGACAGGTAACAGACAAACAGACCTGCTACTGACTGCATGAACCTCTGTACAGACAGGTAACCAACAAACACCTGCTATTGACTGAATGACTCTCTGTATGGACATGTGATACACACAGACAGACCTGCTGTTGACTGAACGACCTTTGTAGATACAGTAACACACAAACAGACTTGCCGTTGACTGAATAACCTCTCTGTCACACAGGTTACACACAAACAGATCTACTGGTGACTGAACAACCTTTGTAGATGCAGGTAACACATGGACAGACCTGCTAGTGACTGAACGACTCTGTACAGACAGGTAACACACAAAGAAACCTTCTAATGACTGAACAATTCTTCGTAGATACAGGTAACACATGGACAGACCTGCTAGTGACTGAACACCTCTATAGGTGTAGGTAACACACTGGGATCTGCTAGTGACTGAACAACCTCTGCAGGGACAGTAACACATGAAAGACCTGCTAGTGACTGAACAACCTCTGTAGGTACAGATTATAAGACACAGACAGATCTGCAGTGACTGAACGACCTCTGTAGGTACAGATCATAAGACACAGACAGACCTGCTTGTGTGTGAACGACCTCAGTAGGTAGAGATAACATATGGACTGACCTGTTAGTGTCTTGACAATCTCTGTAGTTACAGTTAACACACCCGGACAACATGTTTGTGGACTGAACAACCTCCTGAGTACAGATATCACATAGACAGACCTGCTAGTGACTGAACGACCTTCATCAGTACAGTTAACACATAAAACAGACCTGTTAATGACAGAACAACCTCTGTAGGTACAATAACACTTGTAAAGACCTGTTAGTGCCTAAACGACCCCTGTAGGTGCTGACATCACATGGACAGACCTGCTATTGAGTGAATGGTCTCTGTAGGTACAGGTAACACATGCATGAGCCTGCTACTAACTGTAGGTACAGGTAACGCAGGCATGAACCTGCTACTAACTGTAGGTACAGGTAACACAGGCATGAACCTGCTCCTAACTGTAGGTACAGGTAACACAAAGGCATGAACCTGCTACTGACTGTAGGTACAGGTAACACAGGCATGAACCTGTTACTAACTGTAGTGTACAGGTAACACATGCATGAACCTTGCTACTGACTGAACAACCCCTCTGTGGGTCAAGTTAAAGGACAATGCATCACACAGTACTCATTAAAATACTGGCTGTTGAAGGCTTCTGTAGGTCTCGATACACTTGAACAATTTTGAAATAAAATCATAAATAAATCTGAAGCATGTCTGTGGCATTGCATGTGCAGTGTTGTGTAGTGTGTGTTGTGTGTGTTGTGTGTGTGTGTGTGTGTGTGTGTGATGCGTGAGTGCATCCATGCATGTGTGTGTGTGTGTGTGTGTGTGTGTGTTGTGTGTGTGTGTGAGAGCGCATGCATGCATGTGTGTGCGTATGTTGAATCTTCCACAGGCTTATGCATGCATGCGTGTGTACACAGAGAATGCAGGTTAATCTGTGTATGTGTCTTTAAGTGTGTGGCATGTGTGTGTTTATGAACACATGTCCTTGCATGTGTATTTGTGTATGTGTGTAAGTGTGTATTATTTGGGGTGTTGATGTATGTGTGGGAATACATGTGTACGTACTAGAGCAGCATAAGTATTTACCACACAGGTTTAAAACTACTGTAACATTACAGCCATTACAGTGAGTATATACACAGAAAAGGAAATCAACCAAATGGCACATCAGTGTATTTCTGATGTGAAGAGAAACCTTCACACACTGTTCCAAGTCCTGTTTCCTTCACAAACAACTTTGGCCTCTTTCCCCATTCCTTGACTGTGGATTCCTCGTCACCAGTCCAGTCCTTTCTAATCTCTGCTGACAAACCTCAGAGCATAGCGGTTGTATAGTCCCATGCAAAAACCATATTCACGTTGTTGACAGTCCCCACTTCCACCTACAACTCTCAGTTTTTCAGGTTGACTTTAGTGACAGTCCCTTCACCTGGAGGTGATCCATCCTGAAAGACAAACACATAAACATTCAGACTGTTAGTGCAAGGAGTCATCAGTTACAACACATGTGGTGGTTGCATGGCAACAAAGAGCCGCCTGAAAATGCAGGATGATGGGGAACACCCTGCACAAGGCAGCACCCTCATCTCCTGAATACACTGTGTCTACAACCTGACGTTTGAAGTTCTGACTAACACAGGGGTAAGGCTTATGATATATTGTACTACTATGTACAACTAGTAGTGGTACCTTGTTACATTTATTTAGTTAAATATTTTTTTTCTTTTAATTAGTATCTTTACTATTTTTATTAATACTACTATTTTTTATGGTAGAATCCCATATAATGGTAGGCTCAATAATATGCTGATGATGTTGTTACTATTCTAGTTATGAAATCACACCGGGTCGTCTAATTTCATTATTTGTTGACAATGTGAGTTCCCCTCTTTCTTTCGTTTATGGAAGGATGGAGGACATAGGGGAGGTGCCACAACTCCTACTTCTCCCTTTCTTCCTTAGTCGAAGGGAGGGAGGCAGGCAACATTATTTCACTCTACAGTCTGGTCGCCCCTCAGAACTTTGACCTTACTTCTGTTGTTGTTAAGGTTGTTGTTGTTATTTGTTTGTTTGTTTTGTTGCTTACGGAGGGGCGGTGGACATTTGAGGTAAAGGCAACACCTGTACGGTCTTGAGCCCGCTGCTGATCTGACAACGCCACACTGTGGCTGTGTACTGCTGACCTAATCAGCGGACTGGCCTACCCAGTAAATGTTGGTTGGTTGGATGGCCTCTGCTGTGGTTTCGGATTGGTATCGGGCTTTATCTTTACCCTCCCAGTCCCCTCAAAACTCTAAAACTGAAATCTTAAATGGAATTGAGATATGACCTGTAAAAAGTCATTGTGGTGTGAACTTATATGTTGTGAAATTATATGGCTTGAAATATTAGTGATAAGAATGTGACTGATTTTTCATACTGATGGTGCTACTACTATAATCATTATTTTATTCATTTATTTATTATTTTTATTTTATTTTTTTTATTTTTATTTATTTATTTATTATTTATTTCATTTTTTTTTTTTGAGCTACTGTCTCTGTAAGTAATCTGTGATCTGTATGCATGCTGATCCCCGGCGGTACAGTCTGGGGGGCTTTAGGGGCCCTTCATCCAATATAAATTCAAGAGTGTCCCCTAAAACATTAGCGGATGGGGTTCTGGAAGCTGTCTGGACTGTGCCCACGGAGAAATGCATTCAAAAATAGCAAACAGTTACATGTACCAGGAAATAAGATTTAAAGTAGGAAGAGCAAAAGGGAATATAAGAAGGATGGAAAGTGATTTGCTGAATACAACACTGTGGAATATTAAATGAAAAGACAATGACTGAAACTGAAAAAAGCTAAACTCAAAATGCATTTATATTTTAGCACCATCCATATACAGTCTATTAAAGATGTAGATGTTTATTTGAAATATCTCTCCATGTGCCCACCAATCTAATAACTGACAATGGTATATATTTGTGTGTATGTGTGAGCGTGTGTGTGTGTGAGTGTGTCTTTTTGTTAGTCTGTTTTTGTGTTATTGGATTGTGACTGAGTACACTTTTTGAGAAGTGTTCAACTATTGAAATATTTTTTTCCAAATTTTATACATATATATGTATGTGTGTATATATGTGTGCATATATGTATATATATTATATGTGTATGTATCTATATATATATGTACATATGTATGTATCTAATCTGTCACATAATGAAAGAGTATTCAACAACGCAGCATCAGAATACCAAGAGGCATTGCGAAAAAGTGGTTACAGCTACAAACTACAATACAACCCAGATAACAACATGAACAAAAACAAAAAAAAACAGAAAAAGGAAAATCACATGGTACAACCCTCCATATGATGGACAAGTAAAAACAAACGTAGGGAAAGAATTCTTCAAAATTTTGACAGCATCCTTCCCAAAAGAACACAAATTGTCCCAAATATTCAACAAGAACACCATCAAACTATCATATTCATGCATGCCTAACCTAAAAATATGTAACTGATTCATCCAACAAAATGAAAAGCAACACAGCAAAGAAGGGTGAAGAAAGGAAATCCTGCAATTGCACTAAAAAAGAACAGTGTCCCTTAAGCAACAAATGCCTCTATAACAACATTGTGTACCAAGCCACTGTGACATCAGAAAATGTAAAAGAAACATACATAGGGATCACTGAAAATCACTTTTAAAACCAGGTACGCAAACCATAAACAGTCATTCAACAAAGAAAAATACAAAAACCAAACAGAACTGAGCAAATATATTTGGAGACTTAAAGACAAAAAAAATAAACTATAACATTATCCTGGAAAATCATAAAAAGGGCATCACCATACACACAACATTTCTAAAAGATGCAACCTATGTTCAACAGAAAAATGGTTAATACTATGCAACCACACTTAGCAACTCTAAATACTAAAGTAGAAATAGTAAACAACTGCAGGCATAAAATGGAAATTGTTGTCAGCAAACGCACCCTGACTGTAAACAACCTGAAAACCGAACAACACGTGCAGCCAATCCACACGTGTAAACAGTGACACTGGGCCATATAACACCAGCAGTAGACAACCCAAAGCCATCCTGACGAGAGCCAGCGCTCGAAACAAAAAAAAACCACCTTCATAGATGGAGCATATGACACATACATTTACAATACTGAAACTGTATTTTCTTTCATTCACACACAGACCCGACTTGATTGTGATGTATGAAATTCTTTTATTCAGTCCTAGACAAATAAGAAGTTTATAACATAATTAACGGCACAAATTATTGGATACAAAGTTGATTTAACATGTACATCATATGCTAAAAACACATGCATGTTGTAGACAGTGACTAAATGTGAGAGGAATTTTTGATTGTATCATATGATTTAACATGTGTTCATATATATGTTCATGATGATTTTACTGAAGGGATTAAAAAGATTTATTAAAAAAAAAAAAATCTGACAGCACACCTTTGTTTGTATTAAATGCATTTAGTGATTTGTCCCTGGAATAAAATACTGTTCTTAAAGGAAAAAAAATTATGTAAATGAATCAACCTACAGTTGATGCTTTCTTTAAAAAAAAGTATAAAAAATCACAACTAGCCCATTTAGACAATTTTTTTAAGATACAGACAAAACTATACAAAGTTTACATTAGAGTGTAGGAAGATTCACAACAGACTGGACGGCAAACAACAATCACTCACGCTGACACTATTGTAAACATACTGGAAGTTATTACATCATTGGCTGAGGGCTACAGTTTCATATATAAAGCACTGTACGCTTTTTAATGGCAGGAAATGTGGGAAACTTCCTTATACTAAGTTTTCAGCAGATAAAAAACTTAAGCAAGAGGATGCACACAAACACCCACAAACACAGACAGCCTATAGTGCACAGATAGCCTATACTGGACTAACAATACACCAGGAAGGGAGACAAATCTGGATTTGTGGACAGACAACCTGAAGTGGACCATAATCCTGCATAGTGTGCTGTTAGCCTGCAGTGGACCACACAAAAACCTACAAAGGGAGATAATCCTGAAAAAGTGGACAGACAGCCACAAAAGGGATTAAACAAAAACCTATAAAGAGAGACAATCCTGGGAAATATGCACAGAGACTAAAATAAGATCACACAATAACCTAACAGGGAACAGAGAGAGAATGATGCTTATAACCCAGCAACTCTAGGTACTGGACAGACAGCCTACAGTGGATCACTCACTAACCTAGAAATGGGGATAATCCTGGATAATGGGAAGACTGCATTACGTGAGTCACACATTAACCTGGAAAAGGAGACAACCCTGGTTATTGGTAGGTATCCTGCAGTGGGTTACACACTAGCTGAGAAAGGGAAACAATCCTGGATAGTGGACAGGTATCCTGCAGTGGGTCACACACTAGCTGTGAAAGGGAAACAATCCTGGATAGTGGACAGGTATCCTGCAGTGGGTCACACACTAGCTGTGAAAGGGAAACAATCCTGGATAGTGGGCAGATATCCTGCAGAGGGTCACACACTAGCTGAGAAAGGAAACGATCCTGGATAGAGGACAGGTATCCTGCAGTGGGTCACACACTAGCTGAGAAAGGGAACGATCCTGGATAGTGGGCAGATATCCTGCAGTGGGTCACACACTAGCTGAGAAAGGGAAACAATCCTGGATAGTTGACAGGTATTTTGCAGTGGGTCACACACTAGCTGATAATGGGAAACAATCCTGGATAGTGGACAGGCATCCTGCAGTGGGTCACACACTAGCTGAGAAAGGGAAACAATCCTGGATAGTAGACAGGTATCCTGCAGTGGGTCACACACTAGTTGAGAAAGGGAAACAATCCTGGATAGTGGACAGGTAACCTACAGTGTATCAGACACTAACCTGGAATGGGAAACAAATCTGTATGGTGGATGAAGAGCCTGTAGTGGATCGCACAAAGGGGGACAAGCCTGGATAGTGAATAGATAACCTATAGTGGAACACACAGGCACCTGGGTAGTGGACAGGTAGCCTGTAGTGCATCACACATTAACCTGGAACTGGAAACAGTCCTGGGGCCATATTCATGAACAGACTTAACTGGAAGTTAAACCCGACTTCCGCTGGTTAACTCTCTAACCAGAGTTAACCTCCCACAACCGTGACAATCATAGCCATTGGTTACGGCTAACTGGTGGTCTTGACCGGTGGTTATTTCAACGGAGGGGGCCCTCGCCAGTAAAATCCCTAACCAGAGGTCAAATATGGCGGCGTTCATGTACATGCAAAATTTACGACGGCGTGCTTTGTGAAGGGAATGAGTGTTTCATGACAGAAATAATCCAATTGACTGTCGGACGGAACTGTTCACTAAGTTCAGATTTCTTGGTGAGCGCATTTTGAATCTCACAGACACAACAAACGAGGAAACTGAACACCCAAATCGAAGAGGAGCACTGTTGCCAGGTACAGCAAGTGTGCTTAGCACTTCGTTTCTATGCAACTGGCACATTTCAAGACGCCATTGGAGAACTGCTTCAAGTCACCCAGCCACCTGCATCCTGTACAATTCATTCAGTGACAAGAGCATTGTTGTCTCTTGTACCAGTTTGGATGCAGTGGCCAAGTCAGGCAGCGGCAGACAGGCACAAGAAAAAACTCTTTGGCATTGCCAACTTCCCCCAAGTGTTCGCTTGTGTTGATGGCATGCACATTTCCAATAGCACGCCCTCCCCAGGACATTGAGAACGACTATGTGAATCGCAAGAATGTCCACTCCATCAATGTGCAGGTGAAGCCATGTTTTATGTATTTGTATATGTGCAGATGTCTGCGTGCCTACGTGCTTGGGTCACAGAGAGAGAGAATGTGTGTGTGTGTGTGTGTGTGTGTGTGTGTGTGTGAGAGCTCATGTTGCTGCTGGTAAAGCAGAGACACTGCAGTTGATCAACAGATACTTCTAAGGCACTGTATCAGTTTGCCAGTGTGTTCATTTAACTTCTAGCTCTAAAGTCTTTGATTCCTGCCCTGTCAGTTAATACACATCAGTATTACTGTCAGTATTCATCATGTATGCGTGCATGTAGGATCCTGCAGTATTTTTTTTATGAACAAGGTGGTCAATTATGTAATTAGAGTGCAAACAAGAAGTTATCGATAAATAGCTCAGTTCGTGTTGTTGTGTATTCAAATGTAAAAACCTGAACATTGCTTGGAGTAAACAACAGAAGCCAGAGAGAATGTTTCAGTCAAAACACAGGAAATACACACGAGCATGTTCTCAGTTGAATGTTTATTAGAAAAATGGTGTTCAATTTTTTTTCATTAGACAAATGGTGTTCAACTTTTTTTTTATTAGACAAATGTGTTCAACTGTTTTCATATATATACATCAACAACAAATACAATTTTGACACCCACATTGTAAAATAATTTTTATTTTAAATGTTGAAGGGATAAAAAGGACACTTGCCTGCATGCACTACCCACTGCAATAATTGGCATATATCTTACCCTCACAAACAAACAGTCCTGAGCAAAACAACATTGTTTTACACCAACTGTTGAATTTTGAGACATTATTAACACATCTAGCAAATTACATGGCACTAACAAGCTTCATTTCATGTTGTTGGTTTTCAAAGTGGCTACCCTCTTGGGACCCACCATTTAACACTGTCTTGAATTATAGCAGCGTTTTGATCATATAACAATTGAAACAAAACCATGAACAAATTTCCACACAAACACACACACACACACACATATGAATACATGTGCACACAAGTAAGTGGACTCCTCCCCTCAGCACAATCACACATACACACAGAGAAAGTTTTAACTTTTCAGTCAATATCAGAAACAGACAGAGAGGTAATCTAGAAGCAGCTTCAGTTTTAATGTGGGCGAGGAGAGGAAGGGAGGGAATGAAAACTAATCACTTTCTGTGGAGGTGGTTGGCTCTTCAATTCCCAGGTTTTGTGTTAACCATAATCTTGCCACCTTGACTAGAGCAGTAAATGTCTTGTTTGCTTCAATGTCTCTATGATTTTTTTTTTCAATTTCACTACCATTTTTTTTCAATTTCACTGCGATTTTTTTCAATTTCACTACACACGAAGGAAATCATTCCACAATTGAGAATCACAGTTTTCATAGTGCCTTCTCTTCGCAGGTCTCCTCGGACTAAAGTCTCTAGCTTTGTCTTTCAGGGCACTCGCTTCCCTCAGATGTGGCTGTGCTGGGGTAATTGGCTGAACTTCTGGGGCAACAAGCTGCACATCAGGACAACATGCTTTACATCAAGGCTGCATCTGCACCGGAGGTCTACCTCTCGTGTTTTTGGCATGAAACTTCTGCAACAGAAATCATCATGGCAGTTTTATGAATATGCAAATGATCTTTAGTGACTTCAACGGTACCATGCTGCATTTTTATTCTCACAAATGTAACAGTGTGACTTCTGTTTCTCTCTCTCAGCTGGGACTAACACTTAGTGACATATAAGACTAGGAAAGCCGCATGCAACAAAATCTTGCGTTGTAAAATGTTGCGAACATTAAGAAAGAAAAAAAAAATCTTGCGTTGTATCTTGGGTGTAAAGATTTCTTCTTTCATATCACATGACTGACAACTTTTTTCCAGATGCATCCAAGTTATGGAAGTTGCAGCATAGTTTTGTTACAACTTTGGCTCTTAGCATAGAATGGCGATAGCCCTGATATGGCACTTAGAGGTCAGCCTGGCTGACAGCCATATGAAATGAAAATGACATGTGAATGCTTACTGATTTTAATTACAAATGACATAAACCTTTAACAAAAAAACAAAACACAAACATAAATGCAGTGATACACACAATGTGGTTTCATATAATTTTGATAATGTATCAGCTTCTTCTTCCTTGCTCTGTCTCTCTTTCTTCTTATTTTCAAATTTTTATTTTTCTATCCAGGGAAATAGTCATGAAGACAGTTTTACAAATTGTCAAGCAATGTGCAATGAAGTACAACTGTTCAAAAAAAGGTACCAAGTCATTCAGTAAGCAGTACAATTACTAGAATACCTGGTGTACAGAATGTAGTTGCTGTTGTTCTTTGTGGCACACACACACACACACATGTGCGCACACACACGTGCGCGCGCTCACACACACACACATACACAAAGGAAAAGACACCACCCAACTTTCAGGTCTAAACTGTGACACACTATAAACATGGCTTTCCCTCTGATCACACCAGATTGTCCTCACCAGACTACAATCCCACATTCATCAGTGTCTCCAGAACACACTTGAGGAAAAAAAAACACCTTGCATATATGATATTAGAATTTTGAACGCACATTTTTAAAGGGACCTAATTTCACTGTGTAGTGTGCATCAAGGATCAAATATTTCATTAAAATACCATATCATTTATTTAGATAAAATATATTACTGAGGTTGATTTCAAAATTATATATGACAACACCATCCTGAAAAAAACAAACAAAAACATGCATAAAGACAACAAGACTTGCATAAGTACACAGTGCTTAATTTTTGCTGTTAGATAGCAAAAGCTATTTTAGTCACATGGATCATATTTCACATAATTTGGAAAAAGATCTCCATCCTGCAGAACATATTTTCAGTGTCAAGGTGAAAGTTCTCATTTGACCTTGGGCATGTTGTGCATCCGTTTTAGATGTTAGGCTGAGAATGCCTTTTTTTCTTTTCAGTCAGTTGGCCAGTGTGGTTTTGAGAAAGGCTAAAATAAAATGAAATATTGCCATTATTTTTTGGGTGTTCAGTGGCTTCAATTTTTCACCTTATTTTGTTTTGGTTTTGGTCTTGGTGTGTGTGTGTGTGTGTGTGTGTGTGTGTGTGTGTGTGTAGAATTCCCTTTGTTCAGACACATTTTTCTTTTCAAAGTTTTCTTTTCATTTTCAGAATATTTTAATCACATTCCTTATTATGTCGGCTGGCTGTCCATTGAGCTGCAAGAGAATGATATCAATGTCAGAAAATCCTCACTGTCATTGGGAGCTAGTGAGTAGTTCATGGCAATTTCTAATCCTGTGATCACATAACACCCCCAGAAATATTTTGCCTATGTGGCCAGTGTCCTGTAAATACATGAACATTTTCTTTACTATAAAACCATTTCATACAGTTTGCAAATGTTCACAGGGGGAAGGTATCCACTCCTAATGAATACATCACAGGATCTACTGTATTACATGTCATAACAGCCATCAGATTGTTGTACAGTAATCCATGTCATAACAGCCATGAGATTGTTGTACAATAATCTGTTATCATCTAATTGTTGTACTAGAATCTTCAAGTGCATTTTGAGCTGCAAGCTTTCTGAAAGAAGAAACATAATTATCATTTCAATCTTTTTCTCTAGCAACAGGAAAGCTAAAGTTACAAATGTTGTACTTTTCTAGTGCCCCAAAATCGATTCATGTAAGTTCAAGATTTATAATCAGAGCTGAAAACAGACTACCAAACACGTTTAACAACTTACAGACAATACACATTAAGCGTGGATCCAGCACTTGAAATGTTCAGTTTATCAAGACATGACAACTTCATGCACTGTCGAGTATTTTGTAAAATTTGCTCAGTACTTTGCTGTACCTACCATCAGTGATCACTTATTAAAAAAAAATTTCTGTGAATCACAATTAAATGTGAACATTACATGTCTTACTGTGATCTTCAGGTTAAACGAGCTTCATGTAGAAGGAAGCTGCATTTGGAGTTTGGTTTTCATTTGAGAGACATATAATTACATGCAATGTATGCAAAACAACTAAAGAAATTAAATATACATCTCATTACCCAAAGGCTAATTTATAATACTATCAGCAATACTACACACAGAGCACACACACACACACACACACGCACGCACATACATGCACACGAGGCAAACAAATGTACATAATATTCATCATCTACAAACATCTATTTAGATGCTTGAGTCAATAAGTATTTTTTCAATTATAGGAAGTTACAATATTCTACAAATTTCTCACACATACTGATTTTATGTTGGTCAGGTAGAAAACAGCTCAGGGACTGTGGGAGACTTTTATTTCAGTATCATCATCATCATTATGGTATTATCATAATATTCAAAATAACAGAGTACTTCTCCAACATTAGAAATTGCTTTATAATGACTGAAGGTACCATTAATAAGCGAACTCTAAATGCTATCTAGTTCCAAGTCTACCTAGAACAGATCCTTATGAACATACCTACGAATTCTATCACACTGTTAAACACACACACACACACACACACACACACACACACTTCCCTCTCAATACAACCAACTGCAAAAAAAAAAAAAATCCATTCACATGACTTGCTGCATGAAACTTAAACACACATTAACTCAGTCACCTACCCCCCACCCCCACAGACCTACACTTCCACACTCATGCATTACACTTGCTAAGTGCCTTACAATACTGCTCAGAAATAACACCAAACCACATAGATGATATATACACTTCCACATTGGGCTATGCATGATAATGCACACGCACATCTACACATTTGGATGTTTGTACATGCATGCACACAACACACACTCTTTCTCCCTCACACACAGTGGCACACACAGTAACAAACACATGTAATGCAGTGATACACACAGCTTTTACCGCAGACTTTTCAAGTATTCCCATCATATTTGACTCATCTCTGATACCTTGGATCAGGTCACTATCACCACCAACAATCATGTCCATCAGCTCATCTGTGGGTTTAGTGGGCACTGCCCCGCTGCCCATTTTCATACGGTCTGCCGCTCCATTCCGATGGTCCCTCTTTAGATTTGTCCATTTTTCAAGGACTTACTCTCTGTCTTCGACATCGTTGTTTACTCCGGAAATAGGTCACATATGCATGCTCTGAGAGCAAGATGAAGGGAATCCGCTGTCAGTCTAAAAATAGACGGCCGGGTAGCTAACTGACAACAGACCGCGGTTCATGAACAGGAGTGTGTTCTAACAGGCGGGTCCTGATTAACCGCTGGTTTCCGTACCCGCCGGAGGTAAAACTAACCGGAGGCCAACAGCAGGTTGTCCATGAATACCAACCCTGGCCAGTAGACAGGCAGTCTATATTGCATCAAACACTAATCTGGAAGGGGAAACAATTCTGGCCACTAGACAGGTAGTCTATATTGCATCACACAGTGACACTAACCTGGAAAGGGAAACAATTCTGTCCTGTAGACAGGCAGTCTATATTGCATCACACACACTAACCTGGAAAGAAAAACAACTCTGGTCTGTAGACAGGCAGTCTATACTGCAATACACACTAACCTGGAAAGGGGAACAATTCTGGCCTGTAGACAGGCAGTCTATACTGCATCACACACTAACCAGGAAAGGGAAACAATTCTGGCCAGTAGACAGGCAGTCTATACTGCAATACACACTAACCTCGAAAGGGGAACAATTCTGACCAGTAGACAGGCAGTCTATACTGCATCACACACTAACCTGGAAAGGGAAACAATTCTGGCCAGTAGACAGGCAGTCTACATAGCATCACACACTAACCTGGAAAGGGAAGCAATTCTGGCCAGCAGACAGGCAATCTATAATGCATCACACACTAACTGGAAAGGGGAATAATTCTGGCTCTACTGTTCAATTCTGGCTCATGGAAGTTTTGGAAGCATTTTTCTTGTTTGTTTGTTTTAGTGGTTTTGTCCCTCTCTTCACTACACCTAATCTGAGGGCTTACACTTTTTCAGATCAAACGACACACTGAGGTCCTGTCATCAGCATGCAGTTAGTACACAGAAAGGAATCCATGACAACGACAGTGTTGTCCTTGAGCAAATCTGGTGAAATATTAATTTAACTGTGGTCACCAAGCTGAAGTATATGATGATAGATAAAGGAAGATTGTCTACCAGGGATGGCAGACTAAATTTCACACTTACCAATCTGTTGTGTCAAGGAAATGAAAAGTCCAATTCAATAAGACATAACACAATGCAACATAATATTGCACATGACTGTGACACACCCTGTCTTAAAGATGAGCCACATCAGTGCAGCTCAGTCTACAGAGGCATTCTCAGGTCAAAACTGGATTCCTGGAAGAACACTGCACTTTCCTTCACAATTTCACTGACACTACATGATTGTGATCGGGTGAGAACTAAGGCTGTCAGATGGAACAGGGGCTGGGCAGAATGGGTTACAGGTGCTGCAAGGTACTGTCTCTTCTGTCTCTGAGGTGACTGACACAGTCAGCACACTGTTCCATGTTGAAACTTCAGCCTTACACTGTTCTGAAGCATTTCATTCATTCCATCAGTTACACTAATAACATACCACTGGTCCATAAAAGGGGCCCCAAAAATCCTGTCCACGTCTGACAAGATCTCCAACTTTGACAGCAGCATACTCTGGCACTTCTAAGGGGACCCATCCTCCTGTAACATGACATCAATCTCTTCACGAACTGCTCCCACATCTCAAGGGGAACACAAACAAGACTATAATCCACAGAACATGTCACATTCTACTTCAACACTAGTTTTTAGTATTTCATTCATACTCAAATCACTGGCTGACAGATGCAGACACACACACACACCACTCCTCTTTCTCTCTTTCTCACTCACACACGGACACACACAGACACATAGACACACACACACTCACATGCATATACACATGTGCGCGCGCGCGCACACACACCTCTTTCTTTTTTTCTACTTCTTACAGACACACACACACACACTCTTTCTCACTCATACACACACACACACACCTCTTTCTTTTTCTACTTCTTACACACACACACACAAACACACACATATACACAAGCACACACACATGTGCATACACACACAATGTGATACACACACACACATACACACACATGCATATATGCATACACACACACACACACACACGCTGTTATATTGCTGACGATCAGAGTCAACAACACCTGGAGGTCACACACACACACACACATAGTACATGTTTATGCATGCTTGCGTGCATGCTTCATAACATGGATGATCAAAGAGAATAAAACCTACAGGAAAAGCCACAGCTGATCTTTTACATCTCTGAGCTCAACCTAAGTATAGACTGACCTCCTGAACAATCTGAATACCTTCTGGGTGCACACTCAAGGCAATCTAAGTACAGATTACTCTCTTGAATTATCTGAACACCTGTTTATATACCCAGGTCAACATGGATACAAACTGATCTCCTGAATTATTTGAACACCTGTTTATATACGCAAGTTAACATGGATCCAGACTGACCTCCTGAGTTATCTGAACACCTGTTCACATACCCAGGTCAACATGGATACAGACTTATCTCCTAAAATACCTGAACACCTGCTTATATACCCAAGTTAACCTAGGTACACACTGACCTCCTGAACTGACTGAATACCTGTTTATATACCCAGGTCAACTTAGGAAAAGAATGAACTGAACTTTCTGAACACTTTTTGTGTGTACAATCAGATAAACCTTGGTACAGACTGATCTCCTGAACTGACTGTACACTTGTGTGTGTATACCCTGATCAATCAAGGTACAGACTGATCTCCTGAACTGACTGAACACCTAAGTATATACCGGAGACAACATGCCCAAAGACTGACCTGATCTATCCATATCACTTCTGTGTGTGTACAAGGGTCAAACTTTGTACAGACTGACCCCTGAACTGTCTGAACACCTTCTGGGTGTATATCAAGGCAGAACACACGCATGTAAAATAACACATAGTCAGAGACAGCATTTGACTGATAAGAAATTTTAAATACT
Organism: Conus betulinus; assembly: GCA_016801955.1. Lineage (NCBI taxonomy): Eukaryota > Metazoa > Mollusca > Gastropoda > Neogastropoda > Conidae > Conus > Conus betulinus. The sequence continues at coordinate 130,553 of JADBJO010005985.1, read as the reverse complement.
TGATCAGCCTACACACAAAACACAATGGCAGATTTGAAGAGAAATTATTATTTTGTTACAGCAGAAAATGGTGATCATGAAAAAAAACACTCATAAGTGAATAATCACTAAATTAAAACAGGAGTGTATGAAGCAAAGGAAGGTTTAATCAGTGAACAATAAACACCTCATTACAATATAAATTAATGACTAAAAATAAAAGCTCCGACAGGAGAAAATAATCCTTACAACAGGAGTTAATGGCACAGAAAGGCTTCCTCTAAGAAACAATCACTCACTGCAACAGGAATGAATAAAACAAAAACAGAATTTATCAGGAGAAAAAAAAATCACTTCATTACGGCAAGAATTAATGACACAAAGATAGGTCTGATCAGGAGAAAACATACATTTCATTACAACACAGATTAAACTTTAGCCTGTGACACACCCCATAAAAGATATGTGTACTCTGCTCAGATCACTATGCTGTGCCAACGTACAGTGTATGTGCTGAGCAGAAGGCTCTCTCTTTCATTCCAAACACCAAGAAATCTTGCTGATTTATAACAAG
>JADBJO010005985.1:102500-125000 GCA_016801955.1 Conus betulinus | reverse complement strand
AAGGCACTATCATGTGCCAGTTCATCTTTTGTATTATGGCAGTTTGTCATGACACATTCTCTTTTGAATCATGATAGTTTTATCTTCTGAATCCTGATAGTTCACCTTCTGAATCCCGATAGTTACCTTCTGAACCAAGACAGTTAAACTTAAATCTTCTGAAGTAAAAAGTGCATCTTCTGAACCAAGGCAATTTGTCTTCTAAATCATGACAGATTATCTTCTGAAGCAAGACAATTTATCTTCTGAATCATGACAGCTTACCTTCTGAACTAAGACAGTTTCCAGATCAAGATCACCACAGTGCATCTACATGATGTAACCTAATTTTACTTCAATTTGTACTTATTGAAACCTAGTCAACTTTGTCAACATTTTTAGCCACAATGTTTTTATTCTTACACTCTACATTATATTTGCTTATTTGAATAGAGAAAGGTCAACATCCATTACTTTATCACACACAATTTGGAATATACACCTTGCTAAATTCATCCTCCATCAAACATATGACAGCAAAATAATGTACTCAGCCGTATTTCAAATCAAAGAACTATCAGCTTTCAGAAAATGAAGCCCATGACATGTTTGAAAGATCAGAACTGTCTGTTCATATCCATTATAACCGAGCACAGTGTGAAGGCTACAGTTCAAAGCAAAGCAAGAAAATGGAACATGTCTTGATGTCATTATTACACATAAATCAGAAATCAGAGCATTTCAATACCAAAGTGGCAGGCTGCAAGTAGATAAACAATTTATATGCTTGTGACTATGAGAAGCATTAACCCTTTCATTCCATACTAATGTAGCAGGCTGCAAGTAGGCATCACACTCAGCAGTTTTCCTGCTTGAGACTATGAGAAACATTAACCCTTTCATCGCCACATAAGCCGCAGAGCTTTTTGCAACCAGAATGCCCCTGTGGCCAATTGGGACCATGGGGATGCATGTTTTTGTTTGTGTCATGTCATTAACATTCACATTCACTGTGGACACTACAGTCATTTGAAAAGTACATGGAATGAATTTGACTTTTTTTTTTTTCAAATGGTGTACAGCAGTTGATTTGGTGGTTCAAAATTTACAGTCTTATAAATGTAGTGCGCCCACAGTAGCTCTGCTGCAAAACTGGCTTTCAGCTGCTTGGAGCTTGTTGGTGATGAAAGTGTCAAGCTGTAAATAACAACAATCATCATCATGGTGGTGCCACTGACTGCAGCTACATCAATTCTGACATGTGACTGTGTCTTCTTTGTTGGGTTGCTCCATGATGTTCTAATGCTGGTATTTCCTATGAATCACCAACATTCTCGCACTGCCACAGACCTGCACACACACATACACACGCACCCATAAAACACACAGACTCAGATCCCCAAGCAACATCACAACAGACACACAGACCCACTGAACCTTTCTGTGTGTACTCCACCTTTTCCATGACAGCTGTCTCCCTGTCTTCCAGTTTCTTCACTTCGGCCTTCAGCTCTTCCCTCTTCTTATTGGCCACCTCTGAAATCCTTGCAAAGAGAGGACACTCGTGATGTGTTGAAGAAGCACATAGCAGGCAAATCAGCTCCTCATGATTTGTACAGTACAGTTCGGCATGTCTACCGCTGTGACTGGTGCAGGTGACTTGGTGGTGTGTGGCCAGTTCCTCAGCTGATAGGTCACTCAGCTTCAACTTGATATGATCACGAGTTGCAGGAATGTTAGCATGGAATCTGGAACAGGTATTGCAAAGTTTCATGGCACACTGCAGGCAGAACATAGTGCCCTCTGCTTCCTCACAACAGCTGCACACAAGGTTGCCACTCAGTCTTTTCTCACTCTCTACCATCGCAGCTGTGGCAAAGTCAGTTGGCAAAGCGTCCACCAGAGAGGCAATGTCATCTTGATCCTGATGGGAAGCAGGAAGGATTTGTTTTTGACAGAGAGGGCAGCCGGCCTGGTTACCTTCCTTTTCAATCCAAGCCACACACACATTGTGACAGACAAGGTGAGTGCAGGGAAGCAGTTTGGGAAGAGTAAAGCCATCATGGCAGACAGGGCACTCTCTAGGGCCTGGAGCTGCAGCCGCCATGTCTGAAAAAATACATTTGGAATATGACCACAGCTCAGAATTGGAAACAAACTGCACCCCAAGTCCTCGACAACTCCACCCCTTCCCTATACACACACGCTCATTAACACACACACACTGTCTCTATCCCCCTTCCCTATACACACACACTCATTGACACACTCATACACTCTCTATCCCCCTTCCCTATACACACACACTCATTGACACACTCATACTCTCTCTATCCCCTTCCATATACACACACACTCATTGACACAATCATACACTGTCTCTATCCCCTTCCCTATACACATACGCTCATTGACACACTCATACACTGTCTACCCCCCTTCCCTATACACATACGCTCATTGACACACTCATACACTGTCTATCCCCCTTCCCTATACACATACGCTCACTGACACACTCAGACACTGTCTATCCCCCTTCCCCATACACATATGCTCATTGACACACTCATACACTGTCTATCCCCCTTCCCTATACACACACACACACTCATTGACACACTCATACACTGTCTATCCCCCTTCCCTATACACACACACTCATTGACACACACTCATACACTGTCTATCCCCCTTCCCTATACACACACGCTCATTGACACACTCATACACTGTCTATCCCCCTCCTCCTCCTCCCTTGCTCCTTCCAGCCATGTATCTGCTTATTCCCCATCTCTCCCAATGTCACTTTCCTCACTCTTCCTCCTCCGTGCCCTTTCCCTCCATTCCAAACCTCACACACACACACACACACACACACACACACACACACACACACACACACACACTCGTGTGCAATTTTCAACACTGTGAAGTCATGAAAGATCTTGTGAAATCCTGCAAAACCCTCTGAAGCTTTAACTTTAATAAAGTAATGACTGTTCACGTTTAATCAAGCATAATCACTGACTGAAGAAGATTATCATTATTCCACCAACAAACTCTTCATGCAGTTAGCTGGTCGACACTGACTGCCTTAGGACAGAGATCTATACCTCTGAAGTTATGTCCCTTTAAGACTAAATTTGCAACATTTGGGAAGGAGTAAGGGAGGGAATTAGTGAAATTACGATGAAGTTCAGAAACAGATGGGAGAAAGAGAGAGGGATAGTGGGGGATGGGTAGGGGTGGAGGTCAAAGGGCAATGGAGAATGTGGAAGTGGCAGAGGGATGACAAGTAAGTTACATTGCAGAAAAATGAGAGGATGATCAATCCATTCGGAAAACCAAGACTTATCCCTAGTCAGTCTCGTCACTTTCAGAGTACATGAAATAGGTTCGGAATAGGTTGGTCAAGTTGAAGAGGATCCATCAACAATGAATGAACATTATATGTAAAGCCACGCTGCCTCAACAATGACAACAACAACAATAACAACAAATCAACTATCCATCTTGGAAATGATTATAAAACATGAAAGTGAACTATGAAAACATGAAATATAGACAATCAGGGCTTAATTCTACCATACACACCCCCATCCATACCCACCCACATGCGATTGAAAAGAGAATGCTGCATAAGGGGGGCTATTTTCTTTTTTCAAAATACCATAGTCAACATCAAAATTTGCTTTCATCAATTCCCATGAATGAATGGGAGAGAATGGCGGACACCTACATATATCTTTATCATTTAATCCTGATTTGCTTTGAATGTCTGAAGTGTAAGTGGCAATTGTTGTCAGTAATTTTATTTCTCTTGCCCTTTTCGGAAAGTGAATATCGGATCTTAATGTACTTTCTACTTCATTAAAATGATCAACACAGCTACTTCTTAGAACATATTCAGGAGTAGCTAGCCTGCGATAATCATCTAGAGGTATAACTCCTGCTTCTTTATATGTAGCTAGAGTTAGAGCATGAACAGGTATACCCAACTCTAATTTATACGCCTTCGAGTCCACATATTGCAATGTCTTCAGTAAATAATTTGGAGCCGTAAAATATATTTCCTGTGCATATGTGAGTTTTGACCTGACTAGGGCTGTCGCGAGGTGAATCAAACATGGAGTATCTTAACCCCAATAGTGCCTACTAACAACTACCAATATGCTGAAGCTCTATATCCGAACCATTGGAGGTATATACTGACGGTTCAGTGATTAATGATGGAAATGCTGGTGCTGGATTTGTTTATTCCTGGCTTTAAGAAAGAACAAGTTTATCATGTTGGAAAAGGCCATTCCATTTTCTCTAAAGAGCTGGTAGTTATTCTCATGGCCTTAAGGTATATTGCAAATCTTCCCATGATTATATTACGAATTCTTTTGTGTGTTGATTCAAGATCTGTTTTACTGTTGCTAACTTCAACTAAGCTAAAGGAAAGAGCTGACATTATAATTGAAATAAGGCATCTTGTTAATTTTCTAATGCAAAAAGGTTCTGATGTAACTTTTTGTTGGGTCCCTTCTCATTGTGGTGTCCAAGCAAATGATTGGGCAGATAGAATGGCAAGGAAAGGGGCAAGGTATGCAAATGGCTGCACAACTGTAAAGATTCCATTATCTGTAAAAGAGGGATATATCATCTTCTGGAGGCAGTCTATAAAAAAAGCCAGCCACGAAGTCACAACTTTTGACAGTAAAGACTCCTTATTGCAAAAAGTTATTAATAATGAGCCACGAGAAGTTAGCTCTTTATGTTACAGACTAAAACTCAATGCATTAAAATGCAAACATATAAACGACAATAGGCGTCCCTGTGGAGAGAGAATGTTAGCGTTCAATATTTTATTCTATTGTCCGTTCACAAAGCAATATTTGCCTGATTCTCTGGCAGTCAAAACCAAAACTAAAGATGACGATCTCAAAGCCAGTATTGATGATCAATCACTTCTTGTCACTGCAGCTAAATCTCTTCTTCGGAGTCCGATAGGAACAGCTCTGTAGATTGCTTGTTTTGAACATTTTAAAAATCTAAATAATAGGTATTGTTTATTGATGTTATTTCTGTCAAACAGGGTATTATGTTGATGGGGGATATGAAATGACAGGGTATTCCTATTTGTGATGAAATACTTGTCATTCAGGATGATTTCAAGATCCGTCTAAAAACACTATTTTGTGAAAAGACACTAAATCAAACAAAACAAAACAAAACAAAACAAAACCCATCCACACACACACGCACACACACACACACACACACACACACACACACACACGCACATTCACATTATTCCCACAATTCTCTTAACATGACTTGACTCACTGATGCCATTCCAAGTCATTTAAAGATAAAATAACCATATATGCTCAAAACTGAAAAAGTACAAATGGTTACATCATCCCATATTTGTCAAAGAAAAACAGCAAAAGTGCTCACACCCTATGTTGTCACTGACTAAAATGTCACTCAAGGCAAGACAAAGGTGATTAATCAGGGGCTTTGAGTTCAACCACTTCAATGGAATTAACTTGTACATTGTAGATCATCACTTAAGTATCAGTTCTCAGGAAGAAATTATCAGTTTCACAGATACTGATGATGTGGACATGAACTGTTGAGCAGGACCAGAATCAGATGACGGTATCACTGACAAGCTCAACAGATTCTGGTAATCATACACACAGCTGTATAGAATTTCAAACAGTTCTACTGAGAGGAGACAAGGGGGTGGGGGGTGGGGGGTGGGGGTGGTCAGAGGATGGAGTGTGTGTTGGGGGGGAGGGGGGGGGGAGGGGGGTAGCAGAAACATGAACCAACTGCAACTGCACCCTTTTTTTTTTTTTTCATTTTTTTAAGTGACCTCCTTTCCCCACCAGGCACAACAACGTAATCAACAACAATGATGAACAAAGTCACTGTGATGACTGCCACGTTAAAGAAAAACATACAAACTTGAAATCATCATGTTTGAATCTCATATGGTCTTCATCTTTATACAAACTGTAGTAAATCATCATGTTTGAATCTGATATGATCTTCATCTTTATCCACATCCACTCTAAGATGGAATGTGGCTGTGTTTATAGTCCAGCTAAAAACAGTCGCATACTCACAAAGTTCACCAGTCTTGAAGCTCATATTTCTAGCTGATTAATAAAAAAAAAAGACAAAGACATCTTCATCCACTTGACACTTGTCACAATCAACATGTTGGTTTATTCTGCCGCTTTGTAGGTTTTCATTTAGAAAAAACAAACAACTGGTAAGAAAAAGACCTACAACACACTGTTTAAAAACAAGTTGTGCTGTATGTGGGGTTTAGCAGACTGTTATTTAAGCTGATAAGTCTGGCTGATCCCTTGGTAAAATCCTATTTGAGAAGCCCCCAATTTTTTTTTCTTTTATCTGTACTAAAAAATTCTACACTAACAATACAGGGAGTCTGGAACCTTCTTTTCCATTCATTATCAATTGTCTTACTGAGAAGTCTGCTGCTTTGGGTTGCACACAATGCAACAGCAATGCATTCTAATCCTTGATGGTGGCTGGGAAAAGAGAAGCATGCCAACACTGGCTACATCATTGGATCTGCTGCAGTTGATGACAATTACACCTTGATCGCTGGGTGGAGGACATGGTTGTGTTACTCTTGCTCATGGCTGTTTGTCCACTTATGATTTCATATAGTATATGGTCCACTTTGCTACTTTCCTTCACTGTTAAATGGATGGCCTTCCAATCAAAGAACTCTGACACTTTTTGAGGTGTCAAGATACCAGTGAGTTATAAAATGTGTAGCTCATCTTTGCGTGGCTTCAGGCTTGTTAAAGATGCACTGGGTATGAGGGTCCCATACTGTGCAGGCATAATAATCTAGTAAGAGACAGACAAGAGATTTGCAAGCAACCTCCTTCAGGTGACCAGCACTGATCTTTAGACTGATGTAAGGAAAAACAACGAAGGGAGGAGACAGGAGGGGGAAGTTTGCTCTAAAATAGGACTTGACCAACTCCAGTACGTCCTGGCACAGCTTGCACAAGTTCCTGGCTTGGTGAAGGATGGCAGAAGACTGGAGTCTTCATGTGAAAGCTGTCTAGTGTGTGCACCATGGAAACAAAGGCTTGCTTCCTCCTGTAGAGTGACCATCCTCACCTGTATTGGAATCTACACAAAACCTTGACACAAAAGTATTGAAAGTCTTGGCCTTCACAGTTTGTTGGGGTTGAGTTCCGTTCTTTGTGTGCGGCAAGAAACTGGCCTGTCTGAACTGAGTTCTACCATTGATCTGGGCCAGTTGAGATAAGTGCAACACTGGTGTTGTGATACACAGGTGTATGTTTTACCTTGAGACTCTTCATGCTCAGTAGGTTGGTGGGAAACCTACTTGCCAAACAAGTGAGCATGAAGAGTCTCGATGTGAAACATACACCTGTATCACGACGCCAGTGCTGCACTCATCCTGGCTGACAACTTGATGAATCTAACAAGTGGCCTGACTCAACTGAGCTCTGCAATGATCTTCAGCCTGTTCTACTGGCTTCAGAACAGCCACTAAACTTTTGAAAAAAAATGAAAATGTGCTTCAAAAATGATATCGTGGGTTTCTCCCATGATAGTCACTAGTTCATGTTACAAACTTTTATATTTTCATGTTTTCTAAACTTAAATTCCTTTCAATTGCGAACCGAAAGTAGGTTTTCATCGAATGAGGAAGTTGAAATGATAAAACATTCAGGAACAAACTGTACCTCCCTGGACAAAATAATTAGTATAAGTTGAAGTTGTTAGAGCAATTAAAACTGTCATCAACACTGCATTATATTCTTTACTGGATGAAGGAAAGTAGAAAAAAATCTCACCTGAAGTTTCTGGCTTCTTGTCCACTGTCGTATATGTCAATAATTATTTTGAGTGTCCTCCCTTGGCTCAAACACGATTGTACGTAATTCCGGAAAATGTCGAATTTCTACAACCTGTAAATGATACAAGTTTTAGAAATACGGTCTCATTATTTCAGAGATCTGCTAGAAGAAAACGCTGGGTCTCATAATGATCTGGGAAATGAAAATAACATTGATGAATCTGAAGACAGACAGACAGACAGTAATCCCCAAGTTAGAAAGCAGTAGCAAGATGAGAGAGAGAGAGAGAGAGAGAGAGAGAGAGAGAGAGAGAGAGAGACAAAAGATATAGAACAGGGGAAGTCACGCTGACACTGTCTATAGGGAGGGGCCGAGGAAGGCTCTTGCTTACGCAGACAAAACAAGTGGCTTACAATTTGTCCCACTATTTAATTTTGTCTCACTAAACAATTTCAATTCAATAATCAACCACTGGTTTATTTAACCAGAACACAATACTGAATTTTGAGTCAAAAGATTTTCAAAACCAAAATTAAGGTTAACATCAAATATTAAATAAATCATCAAAAAGAGTCAAGCCCAACTTAGGCATCATCCCATCCCTGAGGCTCCGCAGGCATACTGAGATGGGTAGCAGAGTACTGGTATTTGCAGACTAGACCAGGGACAACTTTGGGTACAGGGTAAATGAGGGTAATTGGGCAAGATTGGAGGGAGACAAGGGTCAGGGGGAAAATAAAATTGTGGCAGAACAACGACGAAGTCGAAGAAAAAGGACGGAGCCTGGGAATCACACATAACACAATACATTAGCCTTCTATGGCAAAGAAATCTACTATTAAAAAAACTACAAACAAGACAAACACCGCTGAACATAAAAGAACCCATCAATAAAAACACATCAATCTTCATTCTTGGGACACACAACAAATATCCCAGCAAATCGGCAATCTTAACCCACTAGCGTGGAAGCATTATGCCTTTCACACACTCTTACAAACACTTCCATACATGAACATTCAAGCCCTTGTGCAGAAATAACCAACAAAAACATCCTAAAAATATTCCTACATCAGTGCAACAACAATTCATCTCCACAAACTTCTAGCACTGAGAAAAGTTCAATTGTAGCAACACAATACACATGCTAACAAAGCTAAACAACTCACTTCTCCTTAGTTGCAAGGGTCATTCCATAAGAACTAGGGAATAAAAGGTTTTTTTTTCCATTGGAACTAGGCCCTAACTGTACAAATCTTCTGTTAGTATAATGATTCAATGTCAGGAGTATTGGGCTAAATTATGAACCCTAGCCCTAGACACATTGTTAGCAATGACCCTTAAAAGAAGGTGAGAGAAAATATACAGACTGAGGAAAATCAAAATGAGAAAGAAATTTAGACTGGTCACTAAGATTAAACTCTTAGTTCTGTTCAACCTGAGAAAGGAGAGCACAAGAGAACTGAATAAGCATGACAGACGAAATAAATCCATTAATTTCTTTAACATGCCTCAATACTATTATTTCAAACAAGACAGCTACTAAATATCCTGTAGAATGGCCAGGATCCCTTCCCCATTTTCAAGATGTCTCCCAAAAGCACATGGTAAGCCCAACCGGTTCAACATACAAAACTTGGACCAGTATGTAGGCAAGCCCAATTCATAATATGACCAGTAACAATATACAGGCTTAGTTTTAGTCTAATTTCCTTATAATGTTACTACAGCTTACTAACCTTGAATTAAAAAGACAACTCTGCTAACTTGGTTTTCCCTCTTTGTTTTTCACTCTTGAGAGACTGTGTGTTCCTCTTCTCTTCAGCCGGTCAAAATGCGAAAGTACTCGCTATGTCACGGAACAGGAAATAGGATGTGGAACTTATCGGGAAACAGGAAGTAGGTTGGGGAACTTGGTTATTCCTTCCCTAAATAAATGAATTTCAACCCCACACAAAATAATTACTTCTAGTAACTTTATCAACAAGATTTTTATATACAAAGAATAAAATAATAAACTAAAACCAAATCAAAATACATTGTTGTCTTCAATTCCACAACCTTATTTTTACCACTCAAGGGGAACAACTCTCCAAAGGAAACAACTTCTTAACAAGAGACTAAAATTGCGGTTACTTCCCTTGAACTGTGCTTGTGTAGACCAGCCCTCTGTCATGCTGTCTACAAATCTGCTCATGACGATGACAATCCAAACCATCCAATTTCCAAAGAGGAAGTTATAGTTGCGCTAAGAAAGGTAAAACCTCGCAAAGCTGCTGGTCCAGACGGAATTATCAGTGAACTGATAAAAAGTGCGTGCCCGTCAAGTTTATTTCTAGATTTTCTGGTTAAATTCTTTAACTCCTTATTTGATCAAGGGGTATATCCCAGAAGTTGGTCCGAGTCTTGTTGTTATCCCATTGTATAAAAAAAGGTGATTCAAACGATCCAAATAATTATAGAGGAATTTCATTGTGTAATGTTGGCAGTAAACTGTACAGTGCTATTATCAACAGGAGATTACAGGAGTGGGTGGAAGAAAATAACATGACCAGGAAATTTCAAGCTGGGTTCAAGAAAAAAACTATTCTACAGTTGATCACATGTTCACATTAATGGCATCTGTACAAAAACAGTTTTTGCTTAAATCGTAAATTATATGTTGCATTTATTGACTTCGAGAAGGTTTTTGATTCAGTCAATAGAACCTTGCTGTGGCCTATCCTGTTTGAAAATGGTATCCATGGAAAACTTTATAAATGTGTTATAGGTATGTATAATTGTGTAAAAGCAAGAGTGCGATCTGGTGATGCTCTAACAGACTATATAAACTGCACTTCTGGTGTGAAACAAGGCGATGTCTGTAGCCCTGTTCTGTTTTCTTTATTCATTCATGAACCAACACAGAGGTTTATATATTGTGGAAGGCACGGTGCACATTTCATAAATGATGTGGAAATTTTCATTCTTCTTTTGGCTGATGATGTGGCCTTGGTGTCAGAAACTGGTTGGATTACAAATCCAGTTAAATACTTTGCAAAGAGTTGCTGCTTCATTAGAATTAAAGTTTAATATGGCAAAAAGTAATATAATTGTATTTAGAAAGGGTGGATATCTAGCAGCGAGAGAAAGATGGACGTAGAATGGGTCTACAATGCCTGTTGCCAATGTGTATAAATACTTAGGAATATACTTCTCAACGCGTTTGAGTTTTGTCTTCACTTGCAAAAATTTGGCCAGTATAGCAAAAAAAGGCGTTACTCTGCATACTAAAGAAATTATCATTGTTAAATAACGATTCCCTTACTTTGTTTTTGAAGTTATTTGATGGCCAGGTTCAACCTATGGTACAGCACGGAGCTGAAGTATGGGGCCTCGATGCAGTTGCTGCAGTACACTATGAAAAGTTACATCTGTTTGCTTTGAAGAAATTTCTTGGTCTATCATTGCAAACGCCAAACGATTTGGTATATGCGAAACGGCTAGATTTCCCCATATATTTGAATTCCATTATTAGTGTGCTCGATATTGGCTGAAAATTACTCAGATGCAAGGTCACAGATTCCCATATAATGCATATCGAATGTTGTTAGAAACTGGACGACAGAGGTAAGAAAACTGGGTGACTAATGTGAGAATGAAACTGTGTAAACATGGTTTCGGATTTGTATGGATGAACCAAGGTGTTGGTGATATGAGTGCTTGTATCCAGGTATTCCGAGAAAGACTCGATTGCAGTTGGCAAAACTGGAATTGGCATGTACAGAACAGTGACAGATTTGAATTATGTAAAACGTTTAATAATCTACGATGTTTAACCAAAAAATAGATTTCAAATCTATGCCCACTCCCCTCTCAACCCCCCCCCCCCCCCCCTCCCCCCCTCTTTCTTGCTTGGGACAGTGCGAAAGGCCTACTGACACGATCAGTGACAGGAAAAAAAAATTGCGTCACGGTAAATACGTGCCGCCTTTCGTTCTTAGCAGCCTACCTCCCTTCCCCCCTCTCAACCCTCCCTCCCCATGCTGTACGATACACCGCAGCGTGGGAGTGCGTTCTAACAATAGCCCGTCTCACCCCCCCCCCCCCCCCCCCCCCCCCCCTCTCTACCCGCGACACAAAGGCAGGTGCCGCGCTCTCCACCACCACCACCTCCACCCCCCTCCCCCTTCATCCCTACCGTCCCCGTCCTCGCAGGCACCTGCACGTGCTCGCGAACACCTATGCGGACGCATAAATTAGCTGGGGCTCAATGGTCAGCTACACGGTGCATAAATTATCCCGTGCCGATTAGGTTCAAACAATTTCCGAGGCGATTGGACTAGACTAAATCCCTCCCCCTCTCACCCCTGATCGGTAAATGACAGGTCATCTCAATGTGATTCAACAAGCCATAGATTCATAAACTCGGCACACACACCGGCTCAGCTTCACTGACCCCTCAGGACTGCCTGTAGACAAGAGCAGAGGAAGACAAAGGGACAGAGGCCTAGGAAACTCTTGGTAACTCCTTGATCTCAAGTCATTCCCTGTTCATTCCCAGGAAAAGTGAGTTGGTACTCTGGTTTACATTTTTGAATCTATGTATTGATTTTTTGTATGCTGTGTGTGTTAGCATTGTAACTTTGTACAAATGCTTAGCAACATTTATCAAACTGATGAATGATTATTTTGTGTAGTAGTTTGCTTGCCATCATATGGCAAAAGCTCTCTCCCAGTGGTTTTGATTCTTTGTGAACAATCTGACCACTGCTCTTTGTGTTCACCCTGACTTTTGTCAGTGTGCAACTCTGTCTGTTAAGATAATAATTCAATGATTAATTTTGATCAGGAAAACAGTATGCCTGTGCTAGGTAAAAACTGCTACTCTGATTTATAAATACTGGTAATTATTGGAATGATTTGTAGTGTATGACTCCAAGTCTACACCACATGTGTACTTGGACTAAGCATAGCCCAAGTCAGTGTGATTTGATTCATATGAAACAAGGAAGAGTGTATAACTAAAACTGTAACATTGTATTACTGTCTCCTACCCTTTTGTTAGCTTAACTTAGCCATTGAACAAAAGTGGAGGTTAATAGTTATAGCAAAACTCTACCATAGAGAAAACTTTGCTGGCTGAGTCTCACACCCTCTCTGAAAGAAAGAGGAAAAGGGTAAATGTGTGCACTCGACAGACCAGCCACCAGATTCTCACCTACAGATCAAGTTCTCTTTATCGCAGAACTGGGATCCTGGTCACGCTACACATTGCGACTGAACCAGGAGCTGGGACTTCGCCAGAAACCAGGGCGACACCAGACAACAAATCTACACCAGTGGGGCGGTCACCAGCCACAGGAGAGAACAACTGTCTTCTCTGAAGCAAAGCTAAGTTTGCTTACTACCTGGACTCAAACCCCATCAGACCCTTACCCTCACTTTATGATGAAACAGTGAGAACTTGTCTATGAGTACCATCCTGGCTACAATACTGGGTATTCGCAAGTGGGGTGGATGTATAATAACCATATACATTCAGTGTAACTTAGACAGAACCCCTGTATACCAACTTAAGCTTGCTGCACAGAGTGCCAGCGAGTAAAGTAGGAGTGAGGAAGGACCCCTCATTGTGGTTGTCCAATGAGAACTGAAACACAGCCTATGGAAGTGTCACACCATTCTTATCTATGTATAAGTAATAAAAGTTGATGTGTGAAAGTGCACTTAACTTGTGTCAGTTCCCTGTTGTTCAATCGAATGTTGCATGTTTGAACTTCTCTCTTCAATTCTGTATCTCGGAGCTATAAGTACTTGTAATTAATAGTACAGGCCTAAGGAAAATTATCTCAGAGCCATTCTCCCGTATTTTATCAACACCCGGAACAAATAAACATTTCTTTGATGACTAGTACCGGAAAGTTGCTCCTTCCACCACTAGTAAGAGAGGGGGTGTAGGTGAAATGTAAGATAATTCTCATCGAGAAATTATTCTAAGTCCTTCCCCTAGAGGACCCACCTACCACTCGCATCCGTCTCGTCACAGAAAGTACTTCAATAATCCATGCCTTTTCAAACTAACCTTGTTAATGTCGTCATCATATGAAAACACGGTTAAAAAGTTAGTGATTTATTTATATAAAGCATTCAGAAAGCGAACTATGTATGTAACATAAAGAATACAAGATCAGTTTTCGACATGATTTATGATGTGCATCCCCATTCTAAGGGGCTATGGCCTTTAAGAATAAAACATTTCAGTCTGTCTTCTCTCTCTCTCTCTCTCTCTCTCTCTCTCTCTCTCTCTCACATGTATACACATGTATACTGCTCAAAACAATTGAAAGGCCACTACCACTTTTTAGGGTACCGTGTTTGACTTTATTTTTTTTCTAATAACACGGCGCTGCACCTGCCCAAACTTACTGAATTTGGTTGCATGCCTGATCAGTCAACTTGAATTTGATCAGAAATCAACTCAGTCTGTGTCATGCACATCACAGCGGTGAACTGAAATGTGCACATACTGCACGAAAAAAAAAAGGGTGCAAATCAAACAGGCCTGTGCAACGGAGCACATCTGAACTGCAGGAATACTGTAATGCACGTGCAACCCATGTCTTATCTGAACACAGGTGAGCCAGTTTTGAGAGACTGGGTGGGCATTTCTGCCTGTGTTTACGGCACTTTTGCAACCATGCCTCGGAGACAACGACTGAGTCAGGATGACCAAGGCGGGCAATTGCGTGGCTTCAGGAGGGCGTGGGGTGTGAGAGAGTTTGGTCGTCGACTGTCAGTCGCCCATTCAGTCATCCAGACTTTGAGAGACCGCTTCAACCAGACAAGAAGTGTTGCTGAGCGAAGACGTCCAGGATGCCCAAGGTCCACCTCCAGGCAGCAGGACAGGTTTGTTGTCCTGTCAGCTCTGAGGCAGAGAACGGCCACTTCCGACACACTCAGGGGGCAGCTGCAAGCAGCCGGTAATGTCACCGTCAGTGACCAGACCATTCGGAACCGGTTGAGAGAGGCACACCTGCGCTCAAGACGACCAGCCGTCTGTCCTGTCCTGACACCAGCTCACCGTGCTGCTCGTTTGGCTTGGGCCCAGCGTCACTTAGGATGGACCAGAGATCAGTGAGCAAGAGTTTTGTTTACTGACGAGTCCCGCTTTGCCTTATCATTTCATGATGGCAGGAACCGTGTCTCTGGCGGCAGGCAAGGAGAATGCTATCACGATGGTCTCGTGAGCAAGCGTGATCGCTATGGTGGTGGATCCATAATGGTGTGGGGAGGGATGACACGGAACTACAGAACCCCCCTGCACATGGTGCAAGGCAACCTCAACGGTGTGGGCTACAGGGATGGCATCCTGCAGCCCCTTGTGCTGCCAGCACTGCAAGCTATTGGACCAGGCGCGGTACTTCAAGACGACAACGCCAGACCTCACAGGGCTCGAGTCGTCAACAACTTTCTTCAGCAGCAGCACGTGATCCACATGGACTGGCCAGCCTGCTCACCGGACCTTAATCCAATCGAGCACCTATGGGACGTGCTGGGCCGGTGACTTCGAAGCCATCACCCCCCCACCAGTTGACCTCTACCAGCTGTTCCAGTTCCTTGAGCAGGAGTGGCAGGCAATACCCCATGACTCTGACTCAATCCATGAGGCAAAGGTGCATCGTGTGCATCCACGCAAATGGCGAACACACGCGTTACTGACTGTGTTTTTGTGTATCTCTGGCGTTCTGACTTTTGAAAAGATGGGTAGCGGACTTGAAAGTGACAAAACATGCTGTTCAAATCAATTTTGTCATTAATCTGTGTCATTTTTTTTTTTTTTTTTTTTTATTAATGGCTGAAGTAAAGTTTGAAAGCATTGTTTTGGGGTTGTTTCCGTTCTGTTGTGAAACAGTGAGAGAATTCCAAGTGGCCTTTCAATTGTTTTGAGCAGTATATGTTAAACTGGCCTGCCTACGGAAAGGAAGAGTTATCGGCAACACGAAGCGTGCAGAGACCCAAGCACGTGCTTTACGGTGGCTGCACGCTCACCACGGATTGATCCTGTTCTACCTGAGGTGACGGTCATCTCGTTGGGAAAAAAAAAAAAACAAAAAAAAAAAAAAAAAAAAAACAGTGAACGCATACCAGTGACATTTTTTCGGTCTCGAATTTATCATTCAGTGAAAGAAAAGGACATTGCTGTGATTTCCATGTCAATGAAATTAAAGTCGAGTCGCGTTTTGTTGTTGTACATCGCGCCGATTTGTTTAATGGGCTTTACAGCCTAATAGCATTAAATTTCGTTCGTTCGTTTTCGTTCTCTCTCTCTCTCTCTCTCTCTCTCTTCTTTGCTGCATTCATCACTCCAAACCAGTAGGACCTGTTCATTAAAAAAGGATCCATTAATATCTGCAGGAAAGAGCTCTTGAGGTAGGGATTTCAGAGTGGTGTAAGTGAAACTCATGATCATACACCAAGCAAAAACTACATATGTAATTATACCTACTCGCTAGAAACAGTTACTGAGCTCCGCTTCTCAAAAGTCTTTGATTTGAACCGTATTTCCATTGAACAGATAAATGAGCATTGTTTTAGGTGTAACGATTGATGACGGATTAAGATGGCAGTCTCATGTCAACAATCTTTGCAAGAGCATCTAAAAAAAAATGTTTTCTCCAGTGCCAACTTTGGCCCTGTGCCAATAGTACTGCTGTACTTAAGTGTGTTTTTTTTTTCCTGCGACATGCACACATTGTCAGATATCATTTATTTTTCAACAGTTAGGGATGGGTGTACTGCTATCCTCAAGAAAAAAAATTCTCAGTATGGACAGGCAGTAGTGCTACTCCTTTCAGCATTACATTTGAGAAATAAAGGATCATTTATGTGTACAATTAACAAATAGGCGATCATGCCATATTGCGACAATGCTTTCTTTACACAACTGACCAGCAGTTGTGGTTTGCTGTGATTTTTTTTTAACCTTACTCATGCATTGATAAAAAAAAAAAAAAAAAAAAAAAAAACTGTGTAACTGGACCATATGTCTGGAGCTCACTCCCAGGCACAAAATACGAATTCACGAAACATTTAAGAAAAAAAATCGACACAAACATTTCAGTGTCTCACAATTATTTCATTCTTTGTCTGATGGTGTGGTGGAGGGTAAGGGGTGTGCAGGTGAAGACAGGCAGATGGTAATGCGTAGAAGCCAAGGGACAGCAGCCAGTCAAGAAGACACGGATGACGAGGTGTAGTTTCTCCTTTTATTTTCTTCTTCCCCGCCAGTCGCTCACATCAAGGAACACTGAATCATTCGCACACAACGCTCTACTTTTATAAAAAATGTACCGGGCCGCAAAGCCAGCAACACGGTGCCAGAGACGAAACGGCCCTCGCGAGGCCGGAACCAACAGAAATTGTGTTTTCTGTCGCAGCTTCAGTGTTGTCTGGCTCACTGTCCGTTCAAACTATTAACACATATTTACTATCGATGAAAACCTCAGAACCCAAGGAATAAAATGCAGTAAGTCATATTTGACAATTCTGTGGCTGCTGCGTAAAGTTATTGGTGATTAAACCCGAGAATGAACCCTTTTTAACGAGTTTACGTCATATTTTCCTCTATTTCGATGACAAACACCAAACAGCAGTAAATAATTTTTTGTAATAAATGAATAGCTGGCATTTCACTCTTTTTATACATATAAACTTCATTTTCCGAGACAGTGTCCAAGTGGAGAATTCTGTTATTAATAATTACTAGAAAACACAGCTGACTTTTCACTTCGCCGGGCCGTCGGCGCCTACTTTTGATACAATTTTCAACTGAAAAATACTCTAATGAAATGGTCTGTTAAATAATAAATTCTGTACATTTTCAGTTGTATTCATAACAGCAAGATTTCGATCGGGGAGTCCGAATTTCGTAGAATGATAATTTGGATAACTCCGACAATGAACGAAGAATGCGACTTGCTCAAGGGAACCGGCGTCGTCAGTCATTTCGTATAGTCACAAGCCTGTATGGAAAAGATCCTGAGCATGCAATATACGAAATGAGAGCTCATGGATATTCCTTTCAACATGCATTTTCAGATTCTTCGGTTTTCCTCTTACTTTTTGTAAAATCAAGAATTATTCAATGTTCGTTCGACAGACAATTGAAAATGACGTCAAGATTGCTTGTGCAAAATACCAGTTTAGAAAAAATGGGCTTCTCAGCCCAGTACGGTTGTAATGAATAAAATACATTAATTTTTGTGACTTCAGCGACGTACATACAACTATGTAGGTTCTGAGGTATTCATGATTTAAAGAACTACACACACACACACACACAAAAAAGGAGATTTAACCAAGGGAGGTATGAGGGAAGATAACTCTTGAACAAAACATTTTCATCCACGAAAGGTAACCAAAACGAATATATACACTGTTAGCACCCAGTTACATTTGATTTTTTTTTTTCTGATTAAAAAAAAAAAAAATCATAAACCTACATTCCAACACGTCGGTAATTTGAACACACTGTCTGAACATGGTATAGGTACCTCTTCCTTCAACCCTTCACCCCAACCCTCAGCTCTCTCTCTCTCTCTCTCTCTCTCTCTCTCTCTCTCTCTCTCTCTTATAACGTTCTTTCCACCTTGCTTAACGGCTCAACACTTCATATAACACTAGCAAGTAACGAGTCTACTTGTCAGTGTTTGAATTGAGTTGAATTCGCATGTATCTTGGGATGAAATTCTCCACTGAGCGCAGCATGAAGATTCACAGAATGAAAAGGGAGACACAAACAATGATGAACGAACAGCAGTGCACCTCGCAAGACTATGAGAGTTGGAAAACAAAGGCCATGATTCAAACTACCGTGTCAAGGACATCCATGCTGATTATCCAGATGAGGAATTTGTATAGGCTGTCATTGCCAAATACCTGCAACCCGACATACAATCCGCCTGTGACAAAGTGGAATGGGAAAAGATCAGATGAAGTCAAAAAATAGGATGCACTGGTGGGAGGGATCACATTGGAACACGAACTATAACCGCATTTGGAGACATTGTGTACGCAAGCTGCCCGTATGTACGCCTTTAGAATGAAACGACCAAAATTAAAGACACTTGACTTACGCAAAAATCCAGATGCCTAGAGAACACTGCCTCAGAAGCTGACGAATGGGTTGGATAGGCTCTGGAAATACCTGATGGCACAACTTTGCTTCTTTAGAGGCCCCCCTTCCAGTTCGCCAGGAAACTTCGAGCAGCCAAAAGCTGAGACAGTTACAAAGACAAAAAACCTCTTGTGCGACATCTCATGAAAACATATTTCGACCCTCAGAGAGGAGCACCACTTGAAATCTGGGGCTTGGTGCAGTTTGCAGTGCCAGAGAAAAGATTCAGTGACAAGCCACCAATACTGGAAGAGATAAAGAAAATAGGGGATCAAAGCCAAAGCCATTTCGCCTGAAGCTGATGGAATATCCTGTCTGAAAAAATGTCCAAATGTCTTAAATGACTTCACAAAATGCTAAAATCAGCTTGGAGGAACTTGAAGATCAGCGACCAATACATGGTAGCTTCTCAGAGAACAGAATCCGAGCGACCGCTATCACTTCTGAACGTCGAGGAAAAAAAAAATCTTCTCCTCTGTCTTTGGATCTTTTTTGTAACAGTTATATGCCTAGGAGTACTTGTAACATCACAAGGGAAGTTTTTGCATTTTTTTTTTTTTAGTCGCTGTTGTGAGCCTCTGTGGCTATATACGACTCATGATACCCCCTTGCCAACAGGGCATTTTGCTAATGACAATAAAATTGTGTCAGTGTCAGTATCTGTGTGTGTGTGTTCTCTGAAAGAAAAAAACAAATCAAGAAATTATCAAGCTCAGCTGGTTAAATCACTGCAAAACATCAAACGAACAAATAACTGAAACAGTTGCAAAAACAAACAAATAAATGATCAAAGGTTACTCTGTTAATTGAATCTGTTGACTGATACATTTACCACATATAAAACAGGACGCTTGAATCATCAAGGTCAGAGGTCATAGTCGAACACAGGGTCAACCTGATGACTACAGCCAAGTGATCAGACCATAACACTTAACCCTTTCTACCCTGAATTGACACTTGCTGTGGAACCTTCCCAGCCTGACATGTTCTGGAGGTGAAGTTGAAAGATCAAGGCTGCTAAAATCAAACTGTCATTAATTCAGCATTGGAACACAAAAAGGGGGCACACATCTACAGAAAATATATTTTTCTGTAACATATTGATTTTTCAGTGTATTTGATTTATCTGGTGATACATGGGTCCTTGATAAACTATGGCCCAGATCTGTAATCACTACTTCTGATTTTTACAGTTGTATTATTATGTTTGTGATACAGAGCAAATACAAGGTGACTGTGTCATGGTCAAATACATTTTCTGCCACTCTGTACATTTCTATGGCTTTGCATTGATACTTTCGTAACTGTTTGGTATGATCATCCACTATGGTTTCATTGAAAACTTGCCTCATTGTTACAGTATTTCCTTGGATCATGGTGTCAAGGGAGAAAAAAAGAAAAAAATCACCAAATCATTCAAAATTTGCTTACTCAAAGCAACACATAATGTAAGAATGAAATAATTCCAAAGTATTCTCCCTGTCTTGTTGTTTACACACAGCATTAGAATTGAATGAGCTAAATGTGTTTTTGTGCACCCGAGCAGAAGATGGGTGCCAGGTGAAAGGTGTTAAACCTAAGGTCAGACATCAAAATGGAGGACGGGTCAACCTGACGACTATAGCCTAGCAATTGAACATAGCACTAAATCCTAAGATTAGAGACAACAGAGGAAGACGGGTCAGAATCCCGACAGACAGTGGGCAAGTGGTCAGAACACAGGATCTTAATCCTGATGTCAGGGGTTTGATTTCCAGCAGTGTCTGACAAGTAAAGTGTTTAATGGATTTTCCCATCTCCCTGGTCAACACATGGACAGACCTGCTATTGACTGAATGACCTCTGTATGGACAGGTAACACACAAACAGACCTGCTATTGACTGCATTACTCTGTACAGACACAGGTAACACACAAACAGATCTGCTATTGACTGAATGACTTCTGTACAGACATGTGACACACAGACAGACCTGTTACTGACTTAACAACATTTGTAGATACAGGTAAAACATGAACAGACCTGCTAGTTACTGAACAATCTTTGTAGGTACAGATAACACATGGACAGACCTGCCAGTAACTGAACAATGTCTACAGGTGTAGGTACCACACAAGATCTGCTAGTGACTGAACAATCTCTGCAGGTGTAGGTAACACACAAAAAGACCTGCCAGTGACTGAACAACCTCGATAGGTGTAGGTAACACACAAGAAGATCTGCTAGTGACTGAACAACCTCTGTAGGGACAGGTAACACATGGACAGACCTGCCAGTGACTGAACAACTTCTGTAGAGATACAGATTATAAGACACAGACAGATCTGCTAGTGACTGAACGACCTCAGTAGGTACAGATTATAAGACACAGACAGATCTGCTAGTGCGTGAATGACCTCAGCAGGAACAGATAACATATGCACTGACCTGTCAATGTCTTGACAATCTCTGTAGGTACAGTTAACACACGGACAGACATGTTTGTGACTGAACAACCTCTTGAGTACAGATATCACATAGACAGACCTGCTAGTGACTGAGCGACCTTCATCAGTACAGGTAACACATAAACAGACCTGTTAATGACAGAACAACCTCTGTAGGTACACAATAACATTTGTAAAGACCTGTTAGTGCCTCAACGACCCCTGTAGGTGCTGATATCACATGGTCAGGTCTGCTAGTGAGTGAATGGTCTCTGTAGGTACAGGTAACACAGGCATGGACCTGCTACTGACTGTAGGTACAGGTAACACAGGCATGAACCTGCTACTAACTGTAGGAACAGGTAACACAGGCATGGACCTGCTACTAACTGTAGGTACAAGTAACATATGCATGAACCTGCTACTGACTGTAGGTACAGGTAACACAGGCATGGACCTGCTACTAACTGTAAGTACAGGTAACACATGCATGAACCTGCTACTAACTGTAGGTACAGGTAGCACATGCATGAACCTGCTACTGACTGTAGGTACAGGTAACACATGCATGAACCTGCTATAACTGTAGGTACAGGTAACACATGCATGAACCTGCTACTGACTGAACAACCTCTATGGGTCAAGTTAAAGGACAATGCATCACACAGTACTCATTGAAATACTGCTGTTGAAGGCTTACTTAGGTCTCAATACACTTCCACAATTTTGAAATAAAAATCATAATAAATCTGAAGCATGTCTATGCATGTGCAGTGTGTGTGTGTGTGTGTGTGTGTGTGTGTGTGTGTGTGTGTGTGTGTGTGTGTGTGTGTGTGTGTGTGTGTGTGTGTGTGTGTGTGATTCATTTAACGTCTTTCACTAATCGTGATATTAGACGATTGAAACAAAAAACAAAAAACAAAAACAAAAAAAAAAAACAACGAGTGTGTAAGAGAATAAGACAAGTGCATGACTGAAAGTTATTGAGTTCCAAGTATGCGTGCATGTATGTGTGAATGTGTGTACACATATGGTGCTTAGGCGGTTATTAAAATATATCTGA
>JADBJO010005985.1:85000-100000 GCA_016801955.1 Conus betulinus | reverse complement strand
AACAGACACACAGCAGACAGACAGACAGTAAGACAGACGAGACAGGAGATGCAATGTTACCGAGAACTCCGGTCAAGATGTTCGGCTGTCGGCCACGGTGATCAAACAGACCAGTCTCTTCCACACGGGTGGAGAAACAAACACAGTCAACAAGTCAACGTCATTCCAAGGAAGATGGACAGGAGTACAGGACAGGTCAAGGGTCGGGGTCAGGGTCAACAGCAAGGTCATCTCCCTGAGGATCACGGTGGATGGAAAAGCCGTGACGGACCTTTCGGCGTTTGACCACGACAGCGTCACCATGGTCTTCACATCGCTCGAGGTGCAGTGCACGTGGTGGAAGACACTGGGGATATATCCATGGCTTTATTACAGTGCATGTGGTGAAGGACATTGGGGATATATACATGGCATTATTACAGGACATGTGTTGAAGGACATCGGGGATATATACATAGCTTTTTATTATAGGAAATGTAAAGGACATTGGGGACATACCCATGGCTTTATTACAGGACATCTGATGAAGAACATTGGAATATGTCCGTGCCTGTATTACGGGACATGTACATGTGGTGAAGGACAATGGGATACATCGATTGATTTATTACAGGCCATGTGGTAAAGAACATGGGGTATATCAATGGCTGGCTTTATTACAGAACATGTGGTGAAGAAGGACATTGGGGATATATCCATGGCTTTATTACAGGATATATGGTGAAGAACATTGGTATATATCAATGGCTTTATTACAGAATATGTGGTGAAGGACATATGGGATATATCCATGGCTTTATTACAGGACATGTGTTAAAGGACATCGGGATGTAGCGATTACTTTATTACAGGACATGTGGCCAAGGACATTGGGGATATATCCATAGCTTTATTACAGGACATGTGTTGAAGGACATTGGGATATATCCATGGCTTTATTACAGGGCTTGTGGTGAAGGACACTGGGATATAGCGATTGCTTTATTACAGGACATGTGGTAAAAGACGTCGAAGATATTTTCCTAGCTCTCTTACAGGACCTTTTGTGGAGGAAATTTAGGATCGATCCTTGGCTCTGTTACAGGACATGTGGTGTAGGACATTGGAGACATGTTCAAGGCTTTATTACAAGATATATGGTGAAGGATATTGGGGATGTATCTTCAGTTTTATTACAGGACTTGTGGTGAAGGACATTGGAATATGTTCATGACTTTATTACAGGACATGTGGTGATGGATATCGGGGATATCTCTTTGGTTTTAT
This sequence comes from Conus betulinus, assembly GCA_016801955.1. Taxonomy (NCBI): domain Eukaryota; kingdom Metazoa; phylum Mollusca; class Gastropoda; order Neogastropoda; family Conidae; genus Conus; species Conus betulinus. The sequence continues at coordinate 98,734 of JADBJO010005985.1, read as the reverse complement.
TACAAGATATGTGGTAAAGGACATTGGCGACATGTTCATGCATTTATTACAGGACATATGGTGAGGGACACTGGGAAACATCATGGTTTTATTTCAGGACATACAATCAAAGACATTGGAGATATGTACATGGCTTTATTACAGGACATGTGGTGAAGGCCATTGGGATATGCCCGTAGCTTTATTACAGGATACATAGTGAAGGATTTAGGGATATATCCATGGCTTTATTACAGGACATGTTGTGAAGGACACTAGGATGTATCCATGGCTTTATTACAAATTATGTGGTGAATGACATCGGGGATATATCCATGGTTTTATTACAGGACACACTGTGAAGAAATTGGGGATATATCCATGGCTTCATCACAGAACATGTGGTGAAGGACATTGGGATACACCCTTGGCTTTATTACAGGACATGTGATGAAGGACATTGGGGATAAATCCATGGCATTATTACAGGACATATGATGAAGGACATTCTACTCAATTACCGCTGTTCAAACTATTTCTGCTTTGTCATTTTCACATTACAGCTTCTCTAACTTTTCTATTCCACCACGCTGATGATGGATTCTCCCGTCGTGTCCTACAGATGAGTAGGCCGGCAAGTCATCTACTGATGTGGGTCCTCATGTGGGAAAGAAGACCAATTCCGGAGGCACTAAGTCGTCTACAGACGCTGTATTTCCTGTATGGCGGCTGCTCTGTTGCTTCCACTGTAGTCTGTCAAGGGTTACATCTTTCTCGGACGCAATGTCGACGTTGCAGCTCCTGAAGGAAGTTTTCAACTTATCTTAGTATCTCTTGAGGCCTTCCTTGGTCACATTGTCCTTCCTTCACTTATCCATAGAGCAGTACATCTGGAATTCTGCTGTCCTCCAAACGGACAAACGTGTCCTGTTCATTGGAGCTGTCTTTAAATGGGTGTACACTCAAAGCTGGGTGGGCTAGACCTATTCTAGATCTGTAAGTTGGACACTGTCTTGCCATTTAATACTGCAGATCTTGTGAAGCATCATTAATGGAGCTGAACGAGTTGCTGGATATGTCAGCAGTACAATGTCCAAGTCTTACAACAGTAGAGGAGAGAACTCAGAACCACAGCTCTATACAAGGCAAACTTTGTGCGCAACCTGATGCCGGGTCTTGCTGCAGACTCTTTGAGAGTCTACCAAAGTTGGCATTTGAGATGCGCAACATCACTTATGCATCCAAAGATGCGTTGCTTACAGTGCTACCAAAATAGCAGAACTTGTCCACAGTTTTGATCTCTGTGCTGTTGGTGACGACAGGTGGTGGTGGGGCACAGCCAGCTCCGGACTGTAAAGGCTGGAACAGAGCCTCGGTCTTACCAAGACTGATTGTAAGTCCGAACCGTTGACAGGCCCATGCAAAGCGAACTGTAATGCCCTGGATATCTTCATGGGAGTGGGTGGCCAGTGCACTGTAAACAGCAATGAGGAACTCTCTCAGAGGAAAATCGGCTACTTTAGTCTTCGCCTGAAGTCGTCGAAGGTTAAAGAGTTTGCCCTCTGAAACTGGATGTTTTTTCCCTTGTCACAGTCTCGGAATGCGTCAATCAGCATTGCAGCAAACAGAAGGGAAAAAAAGCCGGTGGGAGGGAAAACTCATCCCTGCTTCACTCCGTTTTTCATTAGGAATAGGTCAAGGTATCTCCGTTTTCTTGCACCCTCGCCTGTATGCTATAAAATGAAACGATAAGTGAGATTAGCTTTTCAGGGCAACCAAAACTTGCGAAGGATCTCCCACAAGTCAGTTCAATTTCGGTGTCGAAGTGTAGATGTCACCTGGAATGCCATCTGCTCTCGGTGCTTTCCCAGACGTGGTCTGCTTCAGAACCTTCGCAGTCTCAGCGCTGGAGGGTGGGGGGAGAGGGAGAGGGGGGTCTGCCAGATATTCCTGCACTGGCAGTTGGGGGAGCACTGCGATTGCTTCTTCAGATATTGATAAGTCTCTATTTAAGACAGCATTGAAGTGCTCAGCCTATCAAGCAAGGACGCCAGTCTAACCTGTTAGCAGTGTGGTCTGGTCAGAAGCACGAATGGGTGGTGACTCAGTTGTCTTTGGTCCAGAGATAGTGCGAAGGCCCTCGTGAAATGTCTCCATATCGGTGATGTCAGCTGCAGTTTGAAGACCTGCTTTCTTTTCCCACCAATCGTTCTTCATCTGCCCAAGCTTCCGTTCGATGACTGCCTGACTTGCTGCTACTTCTGTTTCTTCTTCTCGCAGGTCTTGTCACTGAGGTGATCTTTGTGGATCTTGTGGAACATTTCTATGAGCTTGTTGATCTGCGGGTCGTTTTAGTCAAACAAAACACCGTGTTTGTGTTCAACAAGAGCCACTGAGTCCGCAGCAACGTTGTACAGGTATTCCTTGAAGGTTTTTTTTATTCCTCGCCAGTGTCTTCTCCAGTGAGTTTGATGTTCGATAGACATTCCTGCGTCCTTTCTTGCAGAATGTCTCTTCTGGTGCACGGGCGAGCAATGTTCAGCCTTCTCGGGCCTTGCCTCAGTCAGATTTGTCCTTCAGGGCAAACCGGATGTTCATCTTGCTGCTGATCAGGTGGTGATTGGACCAGCAGTCAGCTCCCCTCATGCAGCATGCAGTGAGGACATCACGTCTGTACCTCCGGCGAACAACAAGAATATGGTGAAGCATGTGCCATTGTTTGGAACGGGGTATGTATCCTCAAGTTCTTGAACTTGTCTGCCTGCTGAATGACGGCGCTGGTGATGGAGAGTTCGTGTTGTGTGCACACACCGTGATAACATCAGCAGACCATTGGAGTTGCAGTTTCCAGTGCCCGTGGCGTGTTTCTGATTGACGGTTCTGTGGTGTTCTGTCACAGCCTGTCCAACAGACCAATGGAGGAGAGTCAGAGGCAGTGCAGTGTGTGTGTTTCAGACTGTCTGTTCTGTGGTGTTCTGTCACAAATCTGTCCAAAAATACCAGTAAAGAGGCAGAGGCAGTGTAGTGTGTGTTCTGACTGTCTGTTCTGTGGTGTTCTGTCACAGCCATGTCCAACAGACCAATGAAGACACAGAGGGGACAGAGGCAGTGCAGGGTGTATGTGACTGTCTGTTCTGTGGTGTTCCGTCACAGCCTGTCCAACAGACCAATGAAGAAACAGAGAGGTCAGAGGGAGTGCAGTGTGTGTTCTGACTCTCTGTGTGTATGGTGTTCCGTCACAGCCTGTCCAACAGACCAGTGAAGAGACAGAGGGGACAGAGGCAGTGCAGTGTGTGTTCTGACACTCTGTTGTTCTGGTGTTCTGCCACGGTCTGTCCAACAGACCAGTGAAGAGACAGAGGGATCAGAGGCAGTGCAGTGTGTATTCTGACTCTCTGTTGTATGGTGTTCTGCCACGGCGTGTCCAACAGACCAGTGAAGAGACAGAGGGATCAGAGGCAGTGCAGTGTGTATTCTGACTCTCTGTGTATGGTGTTCTGCCACGGCCTGTCCAACAGACCACTGAAGAGACAGAGAGATCAGAGGGGGTGCAGTGTGTGTTCTGGGAGACAGAGGCCCATCAGGGCAGGGGAGGATGGTCCACTGTCGGCTGTTTCCTGAGGGACACTGTGCTGGACAAAGTCCTCTGTGTCTGTGACCATCTAAGCAACTTTGCCATCCTAATGGTTAGTGTGTGTGTGTGTGTGTGTGTGTGTGTGTGTGTGTGTGTGTGTGTGTGTGTGTGTGAGAGAGTGAGAGAGTGTGAGAGAGAGAGAGAGAGAGAGAGAGAGAGAGAGAGAGAGAGAGAGAGAGAGAGAGAGAGCATACTAAGTAAAATTATATAATTCTGTTAATGTCATCCGTCTGCCTCTAATCATTCTTACTTTTTTTCGCTGTTGCAACAAGCTACAGACTTTTCCCTTTTAACTAATATTATTTTTGCACCAGTTCTTATGCATACTTTTACTGCCATTTCACATAATTTTTTTTATAGAGCAAAGACGTTTTAAAATAAAAAGAAATATTGACAGGTTATCGTGGAATCTCAGTTATTTTTCTTCGTAAACCTGCTCTAAACTTACGTCACCAAAAAAATCGTTTTATCATACAGTACGGTCCTCCCAGCCGGTCCTCCCAACCCTACAATGCAATTGTTTTTTCTGTAGCTTGGCCTCAAAAGTTCCACAACCATCTCTCTCTGAGTACGACTTCACATGACATGATTGAGACACACTGCCTTTTTTTTTTTTTATCTCAGACAAACAAAATGTAAGTATCATATGCTGTGGAAAGTTCCTGCAAAGAAAAGAGACCATGAAATGATCTTCACGATTAAATCAATAAAGAAAACGTATTTATAAGTAGAATCACGTGTCTTCTTATCATCTTTTTGATTATTTTCAAAGCATTTCATGAGATGGTTTGATATGCCTATCATAGGCTAGGCTTTATTTACACCTCCCATGGTACCATTAAAAAGAACACTAAATTTGAGGCATGCACACTCACAGCGATTGACTGTTGTGGCATTGTCTGAGCTCCGATACTAACTGGACAGTCAGATTTTGAAACAAAAGCAACTCCCTGACGGCTTTTAACCATACAATCCATTTGGTTTTGGTAATTTGCATATAGCAAATAATGCTCAGGAACACTGAAACACACTGAAGCTTTGCCATGATTTTTGTGCTCTGCAAAAAGAAACTGAAACATCAAATGAAAGTAATAGGATCTGCCCTTTGTTTAGCGTTTGCAAGCATGCACTCGACTGATATATCAAATGTGAACATACTTCTTTTTCATTCAAACCAATTTCATGTCATACACAAAATATGTGCTAATGACTTAAAATACTTGAAACTTAGTTTAACATTGATTTAGGGCCTAATTCCAGTTAGTGGTGGGTGGTGGTGGTGAGGGGGGGTCACTCGGTGCCATTTACAAAGGACAGTGTTGAGCTCTCTGTCCTCTGATTCAGCAGACCATCGTCCAGGTGAGAAGACAGTCACCTTTGGCAATTCAGTCACTTCATTCAACTTCACTACATAAAAGCTGCATTCTAGTCATGACTTCGTGAGCCAAGGACGTTAGAGGGTAGACTGCACTGACGGGAACCTAAGAATGCATTTTTTCATCTTTAATCTTTTACTTTTCAGTAAGCACTTGATGTTTCCCACAGACCTATTGTTTTCAGTTTACACATGTGCACACATAACCAAACGACCAGGAACTTCAGCACAATTTCTGACAAGAATCGTTTTCAGTGTTGAAGTTGTTGTTGAGTTGGTAAGTGTGTATTGTAGCATTTTCAGAGCCAGTGTTGTAATTGGGATGCCCATGTTTGAGTTTGGCATCATTTTCAGTAAGCCAGTTATTGGTAACCGTGCATTGCAACACTGTCAGGGAGTAAGTGTTTTTGTTATCAGTGTGTTGGTGAGTGTGTTAGGCAGCATTTTTAGAAGTCTATATTGTCGTCGTTGCGTTGGTAGGTGTGAGTGACAGCATTTTCAATGGTCCATTATCAGTGTGTAGGTGAGTGTGTATACCTGCAGTTTCAGGGAGTTAACGTGTGTGTCATCAGTGTGCTGATAAGTGTATGTGTGTGTGTGCGTGTGTGTGTGTGTGTGTGTGTGTGTGTGTGTGTGTGTGTGTGTGTGTGTGTGTGTGTGTGTGTGTGTGTGCACAGATGGAAAATTAGTGTCATTACGGTGTGTGGGTGAGCATGTAGGATTGCATATTTCAGTTAGTGTTGTCATACATGTGTTGATGAGAGTGTATGGCTGTAATTTCAGTGATTTAATGTGTAGTATCAGTGTGTCGTAGAGCGTGTGTGGCAACATTTTCCGGGAGTCAGTGTTGTGGACTTTAGTGAGTGGGTGATTATGTTTAGCAACACAGAGTGTCTAGGCAAACGTGTGTAGGGCTGCATTATCATGGAGTCAGTGCCACGGTTATTGGTGTGTTGGTGAGCATGTTTAGCAGCATAGAGTGTCCAGGCAGGTGTGCAGGGTCGCATTTTCAGGGGGTCAGTGTTGCTGACACCTGTGTTTTGGTAAGCATGTAAGGGTGCATTTTCACTGGGTTGTGTTGTTGTTATCAGTGTGTCGATGAGTGTGAAGGCCTGCGTTTTCAGTGAGTTTGTATTGTGGCTACAGGTGTGTTGGTGAGCAAGGATGCACTTTCAATGAGTTCAAAATGTCGTTATTCGTGTGTTGTTGAGTGTGTAGAGCGCATTTAAGAGAACATGATGTGTATGTATATGTGTTGTCATATAAGCGTGTAAGGCAGTAATTTCAGTGAGTTTTCTGTGCGTCGGTAAATGTTAAGTTTATGTTGCTATCACCGCTGAGTTGGTCGGTGTGCAAGGTGGAATTTTCAGTCTTGTTGTTAACTGTGTGTCTGGCTTTATTTTCAGAGTTATAGTTGTCACTACAGGTGTGTTGAGTCAGAATGTACGGCAGCGTTTTCCTGGAGTCAGTAATGGCGTTATCAATGTGTCAGTGAGTGTGACAGACTGCAGGTTCAGGAAGGGTGTGTGTTGTTGTTACTGATGTGCAGTTGAGTTTGACTTGTGCATTTTCATTAAGTGTGCTGTTATTATTAGTGAGGTGTTGAGTGTGACTTGTGCATTTTCATTAAGTGTGTGCTGTTATTATTAGTGAGCTGTTGAGTGTGACTGTGTGCATTTTCATTAAGTGTGTGCTGTTATTATTAGTGAGGTGTTGAGTGTGACTTGTGCATTTTCATTAAGTGTGTGTGCTGTTATTATTAGTGAGCTGTTGAGTGTGACTTGTGCATTTTCATTAAGTGTGTGCTGTTATTATTAGTGAGCTGTTGAGTGTGACTTGTGCATTTTCATTAAGTGTGTGCTGTTATTATTAGTGAGCTGTTGAGTGTGACTTGTGCATTTTCATTAAGTGTGTGCTGTTATTATTAGTGAGCTGTTGAGTGTGACTTGTGCATTTTCATTAAGTGTGTGCTGTTGTTATTAGTGAGCTGTTGAGTGTGACTTGTGCATTTTCATTAAGTGTGTGCTGTTGTTATTAGTGAGCTGTTGAGTGTGACTTGTGCATTTTCATTAAGTGTGTGCTGTTGTTATTAGTGAGCTGTTGAGTGTGACTTGTGCATTTTCATTAAGTGTGTGCTGTTGTTATTAGTGAGCTGTTGAGTGTGACTTGTGCAGTTTCATTAAGTGTGTGCTGTTGTTATTATTAGTGAGCTGTGTGAGTTTGTTGAGATTGTGCATTTTCATTAAGTGTGTGCTTTTGTTAGTGAGCTGTTGAGTTTGACTTGTGCATTTTCATTAAGTGTGTGCTGTTGTTATTAGTGAGCTGTTGAGTTTGACTTGTGCATTTTCATTAAGTGTGTGCTGTTGTTATTAGTGAGCTGTTGAGTTTGACTTGTGCATTTTCATTAAGTGTGTGGTGTTATTATTAGTGTGATGTTGAGTTTGACTTGTGCATTTTCATTAAGTGTGTGGTGTTGTTATTAGTGTGATGTTGAGTTTGACTGTGCATTTTCATTAAGTGTGTGTTGTTGTTATTAGTGAGCTGTTGAGTTTGACTTGTGCATTTTCATTAAGTGTGTGCTGTTATTATTAGTGAGCTGTTGAGTTTGACTTATGCATTTTCATTAAGTGTGTGCTGTTGTTATTAGTGAGCTGTTGAGTTTGACTTGTGCATTTGCATTAAGTGTGTGCTGTTGTTATTAGTGAGCTGTTGAGTTTGACTTGTGCATTTGCATTAAGTGTGTGCTGTTGTTATAGTGAGCTGTTGAGTTTGACTTGTGCATTTGCATTAAGTGTGCGTGCTGTTGTTTATTAGTGAGCTGTTGAGTTTGACTTGTGCATTTGCATTAAGTGTGCGTGTTGTTATTAGTGAGCTGTTGAGTTTGACTTGTGCATTTTCATTAAGTGTGTGCTGTTGTTATTAGTGAGCTGTTGAGTTTGACTTGTGCATTTTCATTAAGTGTGTGCTGTTGTTATTAGTGAGCTGTTGAGTTTGACTTGTGCATTTTCATTAAGTGTGTGTGTTATTATTATTAGTGTGATGTTGAGTTGACTTGTGCATTTTCATTAAGTGTGTGTTGTTGTTATTAGTGAGCTGTTGAGTTTGACTTGTGCATTTTCATTAAGTGTGTGTTGTTGTTATTAGTGAGCTGTTGAGTTTGACTTATGCATTTTCATTAAGTGTGTGCTGTTGTTATTAGTGAGCTGTTGAGTTTGACTTGTGCATTTTCATTAAGTGTGTGTTGTTGTTATTAGTGAGCTGTTGAGTTTGACTTGTGCATTTGCATTAAGTGTGCGTGTTGTTGTATTAGTGAGCTGTTGAGTTTGACTTGTGCATTTGCATTAAGTGTGCGTTGTTGTTATTAGTGAGCTGTTGAGTTTGACTTGTGCATTTGCATTAAGTGTGCGTTGTTGTTATTAGTGAGCTGTTGAGTTTGACTTGTGCATTTTCATTAAGTGTGTGTTGTTGTTATTAGTGAGCTGTTGAGTTTGACTTGTGCATTTTCATCAAGTGTGTGTTGTTATTTATTAGTGAGCTGTTGAGTTTGAATTGTGCATTTTCAGGGAGTGTGTGTTGTCGTTATAAGTGTGCTGTTGAGCTTTTATTGTGTATTTTCGTGGGGGGGGGGGGGGGGGGGGGGGGGGGGGGGTTGTTGTAATGGTGAGCTGTTAAGGAAGTGTGTGTTGTTGTTATTGGTGAGCTGTTGTGTTGGTATTGTACATTTTTAGAGAGCGTGTTTTGTTGTTATCAGTGAGCTGTTGAGTTTGCAGTGTGCATTTATGGGGAGTGTGTGTTGTTGTTATGGTGAGCTGTAGAGCTTGTCTTGCTGCATGTTCAGGACCTGTACGGGCAGGATGTCAAAGTGTTAGAGGTCCACGAGATCGTCCTGAGCTACATCAGTATCATAGGGCTGATCTTCTCCATCTGTGGCCTGTCCGTCACTATCGTGGTCTTCATTCTGGTCAAGTCAGTACTCACTCTCTCTGCCACTCCCTTTCTCTCTCTCTGTCTCTGCCTGCATGTCTGTGCGTCTGCGTGCCTGTCTGTCTGTCTCTGTCTCTCTCTCCGTCTCTGCCGCTGTCCTGTCCCCCCCCCCCCCCCCCCCTCTCTCTCTCTGTGTGTGTGTGTGTGTGTGTGTGTGTGTGTGTGTGTGTGTGTGTGTGTGTGTGTGTGTGTGTGTGTCTCTCTCTCTCTCTCTCTCTCTGACTCTCCCTCTCTTTCTCCCTCCCTCCCCCTCTCTCTGTTTCTCTTTTCACTCCACCCCCCCTCTCTTTTCTTGAGATTCCATTATTCTTCTTTATCAGTTGGTGAATTGTTTTCAGTCTTATATTTGATCTAGTTCTCATACTTAGATGACCATGACAGAATAATTCATATTTGTGTCATATATACATTGTCATTGTTCACATGCACACCCCTTAAAATGGGGCTTTAGACTTTATGAACAAAATTCTGTTCTGTTCTGTTCTCTCTCTCCCCCTCTCTCTCTCTTTTTCCCTCTATCCCCCACCCACACACACACACACACACACACACACACACACACACACACACACACACACACACACACACACACACGCACGCACGCACGCACGCACGCACGCACACACACACACACACACACAGAGTCAGGTAGTCAGACACACAGATAAAGACAGACAAACAGACATACAGATAGATAGATAGATAGATAGATAGATAGATAGATAGACAGCCTGGGTCACCTTCCTGGCGGGCATCAAGAGTGTGAAGAACCACGTGACCTGTGTGGCGGTGGCCATGTTGCTGCACTACGTCATCCTGGCCACCTTCCTGTGGATGCTGGCACAGGGGATGCTGCTTTACGTCAAGCTGGTCAAGGTCAGGGCACGACCTTTCACCCGCTACATGCTGAAGGCAGGGCTGTCCGCCTGGGGTGAGTGGTGTGGGTCAAGGTCACAGCAAGGTTTTGCCTTATGTAACTATCTCCCTCACAACTATGCCTGAAAGGTTTCCACCTTTACGACTGTGCCTGAAAGGTTTTCACTTTACAACTATGCCTGAATTTTTTCCCCTTTACAACTATATCCGAAAGGCTTTCACCTTTACTACTATGCCTGAAATGTCTCTCCTCCTTTACAACTATACGTGAAAGGTTTTCCCATGTACAATTATACCTGAAAGGCTTTCCCCTGTACAACTATACCTGAAAGGTTTTCCCCCTGTACAATTATACCTGAAAGGTTTTCCCCTGTACAATCATACCTGAAAGGTTTTCCGTTGTACAATTGTACCTTAAAGGTTTTCCCCTGTACAATCATACCTGAAAGGTTTCCCCCTGTACAATCGTACCTTAAAGGTTTTACCCTGTACAATCATACCTGAAAGGTTTTCCCCTGTACAATTATGCCTGAAAAGTTTACCCCTGTACAATTTTACCTGAAAGGTTTTCCCGTTTACGCCTATGTCTGAAAAGTTTCCCCATTAAAATTATGCTTCAAAGATTTCTCTCTTTACAACTATGCCTGAAAGGTTCCCCCTATTCACCTATGCTTGAAGGGTTTCCCCCTTTGCAACTATGCCTGAAAGGTTTCTCCCTTTACAACTATGCCTGAAAGGTTTCCCCCTTCCAGCTATGCCTGAATGGTTTCCCCTTTTACAACTATGCCTGAAACTTCCCCCTTTACAACTAGGCCTGAATGGTTTCCCCCTTTGCACTTAAGTCTGAAAGGTTTCCCCCATTACTCCTATGCCTAGAAGAACTCCCCTTTGCAACTATACCTGAAAGACTTCCACCTTTACACCTATGCCTGACTGGGGCAAATTATGGGTGTGTGAGTGCAGGACGTTTGATCCACTTGAAGCTAAATGTAGGGCTGTCAGCCTGAGGTGAGTCGTAGGATCAAAGCCAGGGCATGACCTTGCAGCCAGTAAGTCATGTGGGTCAAGGCCACAAAACGACCTTTCACTCTGCACATGCTAACAGCAGATCTGTCTGTCTGGGTTACGTCCCTCAGGTCAAGGCCAGCTAAAACCACTCAACCTACAAATGCTGCAGGCAGAAAATATCTATCCTGGAGACATGTATACAGTGGGGAAAGCAAGGTCACTGATCAAGCTTGGTGACTCATGAGACAATGGTGTATAATCAGTGCAGCCCAAGCCACAGACCGGCAGAAAATGACCAGTTCAGGAGACAATGGACGTGACAAAGCGAACCTCAAGATCAGAGAAAGAACAGGGACACACATTTACCAACAATCACATGCTGGGGTGAACTAAAAAGTGAAGTAAGGGATCAAAAGCAAACAGAAAACCAGACAGATGACATGGTAATACAAGAGTTTAAGAAAGGGCACCGGCCGCCGTGGCGAAGTGGTTAGGGTTGCAGACTTCCATTTGGGAGGTCGTGGATTCGCATCCCATCAGAGCTATGTGGAATATTTCTGCCCCGACCGTCTCCTACCCAGACAAACAGACAGACAGACAGACAGATAGATACACAGACAGGGAGACAGACAGACAGACAGACAGACAGACAGACAGACAGAAAAACAGAGAGACAGACAGATAGATAGATAGATAGTACTGAATCACATGTTACATTTGGCCTCCATTCTACTCCATTCAGTACTGAATCACACACACACACACACACACACACACACACACACACACACACACACACACACACACACACACACACACACACACACACACACACACACACACATGCACGCATGCATACAGACAGTCAGACAGACGCACACACAAAAACACACACACACACGTGACAAAGCAAACCTCAAGATCAGAGAAAAAGAACAGGACACATATTTACCAACACTCACATGCTGGGGTGAACTAAAATGAAGTAAGGAATCAAAAGCAAACAGAAAACCAACAGAGACATGGTAATACAAGAGTTTAAGAAAGGGCACCGGCCGCCGTGGCCAACACTTCAAGTGGCTCTTTCTCTCGGGCCCGGTTGACGCTGGGGTAGATTATGAAAGTTGCAGACTTCCATTTGGGAGGTCGTGGATTCGCATCCCATCAGAACTATGTGGAATATTTTTTGCCCCGACCGTCTCCTATCCAGAGCTGACTTTACTACAGGATCACAGTTTCATCCACTTAATGAATGTGTCTCTCTAAGGATGTTGGTCAGATTTCCTGACCAACACTTCAAGTGGCTCTTTCTCTCGGGCCCGGTTGACGCTGGGGTAGATTATGAAAGTGAGTGTAGATTACAACCCTCTCATTCAGTCTCAGACCGGAACAGAAAATCACTGGATAATTTCATCATCCTCATTCTCACTGATCACCATTCAAATAAATGTCTCAATTTCTGTGGCCATTCATGCCCTGCTCCCATGGTGACTTCAGTTTCGATGCCATTTCCATGTCTATGGCCCTGTTTTGACATATACTTGTCTGCTTTTGAAAAGAGTCACTACTCCTATTTTTTGACACTCTAACAATAAAATCAATCTTCCACTAGGAAAGAGAATGGTAAAAGAATGGTTTTAAGCCAGCAATAATTCATGCTTAGATGATTTTCATCTCTGCCATTGATTTTTTAAAAAATGATTTCAAACAGTTTCTGTTTTATCAATGCAACACATTCGTTTTATTTCTGACATCGTGAGGAGTACTTTTTGACGTAATGACAGTATATTCCCTGTCCATTGATTTCATGAACCGAGAAGATGTTTAATTGAAATCCAAATTCCTCTATATGAATGTATGTCATATGTGAGAAAATGGGTAATGTGGCTAAATTATTGTTTATTTGCGGTGAATGTGTGTGACCACAAATTAATTTCTCAAATTGAGATAATAAAGTTTACTTGACTTGACCTGACTTGACTTGATATTCGGTGTTTAAATCACCAAATTATTGCTCCTCCTAAAATGCTCAAATCATCATATTTACCCGAGGACTGAATCTTCTGTGTAAAGTAAGTCACCATGCGTCATGGTGACGTCATTCGTCATTTTTCACACAGTGCGCATGTGTTTCAAATTAGGACTCCGCATATAATATCCTTCCCTGTCATTTAGGGATAATGACAACGTATATCATTTAAAAGAGCAAAAATGCTTTTTAACCAACGCTTGCGTGTAAGTTTTTGCAAGGAGAGTAATATGCAATGCAGCTTCAGAAACAAGGCATTTGAAAACAACAGTGGTAAATGTTGATTGGAGAGGCTTTGATATGCAAATTAAAACCGAGACGTTTCTTTGACATATCAGTTGTCCTGATCTATTCAGAGGAGGATATAGTCAGTGATGTGTCATCGTTACATTGTGAAAGATATGTGTGCCTGGATGCTGTGTGTGAGTGAGTGAGTGTGTGTATGTGTGTGTGTGTGTGTGTGTGTGTGTGTGTGTGTGTGTGTGTGTGTGTGTGTGTGTGTGTGTGTGTGTGTGAGTGTGCAGGTCTGCCTGTCATTCCAGTGATCGTTGTGTCGGCGCTAGACGTGGAGCTTTATCTTGGCGGCGATAGAGATAGTAAGGGTGTTATATTGGTTGTGTTGACAGATGGTAAGGGTGTGATGTTGGGTGTGTTGACAGATAGTAAGGGTGTGATGTTGGTGTGTTGACAGATAGTAATGGTATTATGTTGGTGTGTTGACAGATAGTAACGGTATTATGTTGGTGTGTGTTGACAGATAGTAATGGTATTATGTTGGTGTGTTGACAGATAGTAATAATGGTATTATGTTGGTGTGTTGACAGATAGTAAGGGTGTGATGTTGGTGTG
>JADBJO010005985.1:67500-77500 GCA_016801955.1 Conus betulinus | reverse complement strand
GCCAAGGTCAGGATATGTAGACGATAGCCTGGGACAATAAGTTTTTTCTTATGTTTGGGGCTGATGATTGAAAGAATGGTACATTTGCTAGGATGGAAAGCCATGTCCCAACTCTTTTCCCACATTTCAAGTTTTTGTAGATCATGTTGCGTGCGCGCGCGCGCGCGCGCGCACACACACACACACACACACACACACACACACACACACACACACACACAGAGTCACCATCACCACCACCACCGTCCAATTTGTACACTCGAATCTTTGGAATAAGGATTGTTAAAAAGAATTTATCATTGTGCTTCTGGACAATATCCTCATTCATGAAACAAAATCAATCCCTCTGAAACATTCATCAAGTAGATTGTCTTCTCTTGCGGGACAATAGGCTATCCGCGTTTACCCCGTGGAGAGAAAATAATCTATAAACAGAAACAGTCACTCAGAAAATTTCATTGAGTAGATTGTCTTCTCTCGATGTGGTTCAGTTCAGTTCAGTGGTTTAATGTCTTTTGATCGCCAGATGATATTAGACACTTTTACGTTAAAAAAACAAAAAAAAAAAAAAAAAAACACCCTCCAAACTTATCATCCACATTAGTACTTTCAAACCCACATCTGATATATGCATATTGACATGAGTGAAATATCCTAGCGGTACACAAAATTGTCGATTTTTATAAAAATTTTGCAACCTGTGACTGCGAAATAACCATGGCCTCTTGATGTGGGTAAATGTAGATGTTGCCCTATTTCATATCATATTTGCTTCGAACATTTCCGCGGCTGATGGGGTGGTATGCGTGTGTCAGTTCAGCAAGTTGGAAAACTTCCTTTCGACGAAGTTTCTTACTAACACACTAACGCATACACACGCAAGAACGCTCGCACGCAAACATGAACGCGCGCGCACGCACACACACACACACACACACACACACACACACACACACACACACACACACACACACACACACACACACACGTGTGTGCGCGCGCGCGCGCACACACACAAACATACAGAGAGAGAGAGAGAGAGAGAGAGAGAGAGAGAGAGGGATCTATCCTTTGCATAAAGGGAAATTGCCTACCGCATTTTCATTCCAACAACATCCTTTCCAACTCGCTCTTCATTCCTCTTCCCTTCCTTTCCCGTCACTTTTCGAGGAAGTGAGAAAGGGGGAAGAAGAGAGAGAGAGAGAGAGAGAGAGAGAGAGAGAGAGAGAGAGAGAGAGAGAGAGAGAGGGAGAGGGAGAGGGGAGTGAGGGGGAGACAAAGAAAGAGCGAGCGAGCGAGGAGAGAGAGAGAGAGAGAGAGAGAGCGAGAGAGAGAGAGAGAGAGAGAGAGAGAGAGAGAGAGAGAGAGAGAGAGAGAGAGAGAGAGTCAAGACTCAAAAAGTTTTAATTGCAAAGGCCACCGACCTATCTGCAAGGAGGTCAATAATGAACAAAATAGAATTCAAGTGAAAACAAGGGCACGTCGCATCCACACACACACAATCATAACCACACACACGCGCGCGCGCGCGCGCGCGCGCACACACACACACACACACACACACACACACACACACACACACACACACACACACACACACACACACACACACACACACACACACCACTTGTGAAGAGTGGGAAGAACGAAGCAAAACAAACACAAAACATTTCCTGTGTAGAAGAGGCGAAAAAAAAAACGAAAAAGCAGGTATAACATTTTTCCTCTAACAATGTTAATTATAAGACATTTCTGGTAGTTCTCTTTTTCGCATTGCATAAAAAATAAACATGGCTACAGAGCGGGTTACACACACACACACACACACACACACACACACACACACACACACACACACACACACACACACACACACACACACACACACACACACACACACACACACACACACACAGAGAGAGAGAGAGAGAGAGAGAGAGAGAGAGAGAGAGAGAGAGAGAGTAGTGTCGGTTGTTAGAATTAATGACTTGCGAATGCAACGACACGCAGACACAATGACACGTGGACACATCGACATGTTATGAGAACACTTGCTCTCCGGTTCGGGTTACACAGAGAGAGAGAGAGAGAGAGAGAGAGAGAGAGAGAGAGAGAGAGAGAGAGAGAGAGTAGTAGTGTCGGTTGATAAAATCAACGACTTGCGGACGCAACGACACGCAGACACAATGACACGTGGACACATCGACATGTTATGAGAACACTTGCTGTCCGGTTCACAATGGAAAGAAATTGAAGTTTAAAGAAAAAGCTGAAAACATGAAACTTTGTGAAATGAAGTTATGGCTATCATGGGAGAAAACCCATGATAACATTTCTTCAGACCGTTTTCAACATTCCTCGGTTGAGTTGCTGGTCTGAAGCTAATGGAACAAGCTAAAGATCATTGCTGAGCTTGATAGACAGGCCAGTTTCATGACATGTAAAGTTCTCACACAGGATAAGTTTCAGCTTCCTGAGTTTCTGCCAACTTCCTGAGCATGAAGAGTCTCAACGTCAAACTTTCATCTGCATCACAACGCCAAAGCCGCACCCATCTCAGTCAGTTGGCCAAAATTTGTTGTAGAACTCGGTTAAGACATGCCAGTTTCTTTTCACATACAGACAAAGAATGGAACTCAACCAAGGAAGTGTTTATGTCCAAAGTGCAGACACTCGACAGATTTCAGATGAAGACTGCAGTCTTTTCCCCATCCTCCACCAAAACAGGGACCTGGGCAGGCTGTGTTAGGACATCCTGGGGCTGGCTAAGTCCTATTTTAGAGCTAACTATCCCCATCCTGTCTCCCTCCTTCGTTGTAATCCATACATCAGTTTAAAGATAGCAGTAGCTACCTGAAGGAGGTTGCTTGCAAATCTCTTGCCCGTCTCGTACTAGGATATGCCTGCACAGTCTGGGATCTTCATACCCAATGCAACTTTAACAAGACTGAGACCATACAAAGATCTACACATTTTATAATTGGTATCTTAACACCTCAAAAAGTGTTAGCTTTGACTGAGAAACCTTCCGTTTAAGAGTGAAGGAAAGGAGCATATTGGTACATACTACATGAAATCATAAACGAACAAGCAGCCGTGAGCAAGCGTAACACAACCATGGCTTCCACCCAGCAACGAAGATGTAATTCCTATCAACTGCAGCAGATCTGATGATGTAGCCACTATTGGCACAATTTTCTTTTCCCATTCACCAACAGGGCTCAGAATGCACTGCCAGGAATGCAATACATGCAACTCAAGGCAGCAGACTGATCGATTAGACAATTGATAATGAATGCAAATGAAAAGAACATGCCAGATTCCCTGTATCGCTAGTGTGGAATGTTCAGTACAGGTAAGCAAAAAAGATAGAGGGCTTCCAGAATAGGATTCTGCCCTAGTATTAGCTAGACTTTCGGTGTGAACAGCTGAAGTAGCAGTCTGCTAAACCGCACATAGACTAAGGTAAGATAATATTGCTTCTAGCCCAGCAGATCGCAAAGGGTCATATCAGGGACTGTTACCGCCCCACATAGTGTGCAACTTGCTTTAATCAGTGTTGTAGGCCTGTTTCTTTCCAGTGCTTCTTCATGAAAAACCCACTAAGCTGCAGAATAAATCAACATGTTGATTGTGACAAGTGTCGAGTGGTCATAGTGTTAATCAATCAGCTAGAAATATTATGAGCTTCATGACTGGTGAACGGGTTGGACTATAAACACAGCCTCATTCCATCTTAAAGGGAATGAGGACAAAGATGAAGATCATATCAGATTCAAGCATGATGATTTAAAGTTTGTATAAAGATGAAAACTATATCGGATTCAGACATGATGATTTGAAGTTTGTATGTCTTTCTTGAACCTGGCAGTCAACACTGTGACGTTGTTTATCATTGTTGTTGATTACATTTTTGTACGAGGTGGAGAAATGAAGTCACTTTTAAACAGAGAAAGAGGTGCAGTTGCAGCTGGTTCATGCTTCCGCCACCCCGCTTCTCCAACCCCCCCCCCCCCCCCCACCCCCGCCCCCTCCCCCATTCACACACTACTTCCTCTGACACCTTCCCACCTCCCATCTCCTGTCAGCAGAATTGTTTGAAAATCTGTGTAACTGTGTGTATGATGACCAGATCTATTGTCTTGAGCTTGTCAGTAATACAGTCATCTGATCCCGCCCCTGTTCGACTGTTCATGTTCGGATCAAGAATTTCCACCTTAGAACTGATATTTGAGTGTATTAAATGTGTGCTTTATTCTTCAGCTTAATAATGGGTTAGATATGGTTTGCTGTCTTTTTTTCTGGAGTTGTTGCATTTCTGTGTCACATTGAATCAGTAAATGATTTACAGTGTACAAATTAATTTCATTGAAATGGTTGAACTCAAAGTCCATGTGAGTAATCACCTTTGTTTTGCCTCCATTTTAGTAAATGACAACTTAGGGTGTGAGTGCTTTTGCTGCTTTTGTACGAAACATGTGGGATGTACTCATGTGTATATTTTCACTATTCCTTTTTCTATCAGTTTCAGATGACATGAAATCAGATCATTCAGTTTAAAGCATGTATAGTATCTTTAAAGGAATTTTGATAGCAGCAATAAGTTAAGTAATGTTAAGAGAATAGTGGGAATTGTGTGAATGTGTGCGTGTGTGCGTGCGTGCGTGCATGCGTGTGTGTGCTTGAAGTAAGCCCTGATTGTATGTAGTTCTTGTTTCTTTAGTTCAAATTTTTTAATGTTTCATGAACATTTCCAAGATGGATGGTTGATACTCAAGTCATTGGCATTCGTTGTTGATGGAACGTCTGCAAAACCAGTGTATTCCAGAACCTGTCACATGCAGTCTGAAAATACTGAGACTGACATGTGATGAGTCATGGTCTAATGAACTGATTGTCCATTCATGTTTCTGCAGTGTACAACTTACTGCATACCTGGGGTGTGAGTTTTATGTCCATAATGGCTACTTTGTCACTGCCCCATTCCACATGGCCTCCTACCATCCTCCATCCCTGGCTGTTCACCTCCCACTTCCCCCTCTCTCTCTTTCAGCCACCTGCTTCTGATCTTCACTCTGTTGTGAACTCTCTCCTCTCCTTTACCCCTCTTTTCCCAAATTCTGATCTTCACTCTGTTGTGAACTCTTGTAAGTGTTTGCATTAAAGTGACATAACTTCAAAGATGTAGATGTCTTTCCTAAGATAGTCAGCGGTGACCTGTTAACTGCATGAGGAGTTTGTTGGTGGAATAATGATAATCTTTTCCAATCACCATCATGCTGTTTAAATATGAACAATCATTACTTTATTAAAGTTAAAGCTTTTTTGCACACCTTTTGCAATGATTTTCACAAGATGCTATGACTTCAGTGTTGAAATATCCCGTGTGTCTCTGTTTCAGTGCTTTGTGTGTGTGTTGTGAACTGTTCCTGTGTGTGTTCCCAGTGTGTGTGTGTTAAAGTGTGTGTAGATGTCTTTCCTAAGATAGTCAGCGGTGACCTGTTAACTGCATGAGGAGTTTGTTGGTGGAACAATAATCTTTTTCAATCAATGCTCATGCTTGATTAAATATGAACAATCATTACTTTATTAAAGTTAAAGCTTTGCACGGTTTTGCATGATTTCACAAGATCTTATGACTTCAGTGTTGAAAATTACACGTGTGTGTGTGTGTGTGTGTGTGTGTGTGTGTGTGTGTGTGTGTGTGTGTGTGTGAGATTTTGAATGGAGGGAAAGGGCATGGAGGAGGAAGAGTGAGGAAAGTGACATTGGGAGAGATGGGGAATAAGCAGATACATAGCTGGAAGGAGCAAGGAAGGAGGAAGGGGGATAGACAGTGTATGAGTGTGTCATTGAGCGTGTGTGTATATAGGATGGGGGATAGACAGTGTATGAGTGTGTCAATGAGCGTGTGTGTATAGGGATGGGGGATAGACAGTGTATGAGTGTGTCAATGAGCGTGTGTGTATAGTATAGGGAAGGGGTGGAGTTGTGGAGGACTGGGGGTGGAGCAGTTTGTTTCCAATTCTGAGCTGTGGTCATATTCCAATGTATTTTTTTCAGACATGGCGGCTGCAGCTCCAGGCGCTATGGAGTGCCCTGTCTGCCATGATGGCTTTACTCTTCCCAAACTGCTTCCCTGCACTCACCTTGTCTGTCACAAATGTGTGGTGGCTTGGATTGAAAAGGGAGGCAACCAGGCTGGCTGCCCTCTGTGTGAAAAACCAATCCTTCCTGCTTCCCGCCAGGGTCAAGAGACGACATTGCCTCTCTGGTGGATGCCCTGTCAACTGACTTTGCCACAGCTGTGATGGTAGAGAGTGAAAAGGCTGAGTGGCAGCCATGTGTGCAGCTCTTGTGAGGATGCAGAGGGCACTGTGTTCTGCGTGCAGTGTGCCATCATACTCTGCAGTAGCTGTGCTAAGATCGACGCCAAAATTCCTTCAAGTCAAGATCATGTCACAAAACAGGTGAGCAGCCTGTCAGCAGAACAGCTGGCCACACACCGCAAAGCCAGATGCGCCAGTCACAGCGATATGCATGTAAAGCTGTTCTGCACAGCCCATGGAAAGCCGGACTGCGTGCTGTGCGCTTCTTCAACACATGACATGAGCAGGATCTCCGAGGTGGCCAACGAGAAGAGGGAAGAGCTGAAGGCTGAAGTGAAGAAACTGAAGGACAAGGAGACCGCTGTAATGGAAAAGGTGGAGTATAAGTACACACAAAAAAAACAGTCATTTGGGTCTGTTTGAATGTTGTTAGGGGATCTGACTTTGTGTGCGTGCGTGTGTGTGTGTGCGTGTGCGCGCGCACGCATGTGTATGCATGCATGCATTGGTGTGTGTATGTACGCATAGGTGTGTGTATGTGCCTGTTAGTCTGTGGCAGTCCCTGTGAGTTTCGAGCTTTAGGACATCATGGAGCAACCTATCATAGGAGACAATGCAGTAATATAGAAGTAATATAGCTGCTGTCAGTGGCACAGCCATTGATGATAGTTGAAGCTGTTTGCAGCTTAACACTTTCATCACCAGCTGTCTCCAAGCTGCAAGCAGCTGAAAAACCAGCTCTGCAGCAGAGCTACTGTGGGCGCACTACGTTTACAAGTCTGTTGATGTTGAACTACTCAACCAACTGCTATACACCATGTACAAAAATGATATGAGGCAAATTTATTCCATGTACTATTTAGGTATTGTGGCCACGGTGAATCTGAAAGTAAATACATACACAAACAAAAACATGCATTCCCATGGTCCCACATGGCAACTGTGGCATTCCGTTTGCAAACAGCTCTGTGGCTTGTGTGGCAATGAAAGTTTTTTTTATAGTCACAAGCATATGAATTCAGATAAATTTATTTAATGACAGGTCAGTATACATGTTCAATGTTCTTGCTTTACTTCGAAATGTAGCCTTCACAATTTGCTGGGTAATGATCAACATGAACAGACAGTTCTGAGCGTTCAAACCTGTGATGGGCTTCATTTTCTAAACACTGATAGTTTAAATCAATGAAAAATATGGCTCAGTAGAATTATTCTGCTGATGATATAGATATGTTTGACGGAGGATGGATTCAGCAGGGCACGTATTCTAAAGTGTGTGTGTTATACTAGTGGTCATTACGCTCTCTCTCTCTCTCTCTCTCTCTCTCTCTCTCTCTCTCTCTCTCTCTCTCTCTCTCTCTCTCTCTCTCTCTCTCTCTCTCTCTCTCTCTCTCTCTCTCTCTCTCTCTCTACTTCAACATAAATTAAGGACCACTTGCAATCTGTCTGACAAATGCAACACGCGCGAACCAAAAAATGTTTCTTGTGTACAGATATTTAATTGCAACCCTTGTGAATCAAATTAAAGCAATTTCATTTGGATTGTGTAATGTTTTTGCAATGATAAAGCAATGTAAAGAGACCCACCCTGGGAAAAGAAAATCCACAAACATGTTTCTTTAATCTGTTCAAAAACGAATGTGTCCACCCCGTGCAGCAACACAATCGAGACAGCGCTGCCTCATGGAGTTGATGTGTTTGCGATGACGGCCTGGGGATTTTTCCCACTCCTGTCGCAGAACGTGCAGCAGCTGTTCCCGATTAGCTGGACGTGGGCGGTTTGCATGGACTCGCCGGCCAAGTTCTCCCTAGATGTTCTCGATTGGATTGAGATCTGGACTATTCGCTGGCCATGCCATCCTGGTGATCCCAGCTTTCTGAATGAAAGTGCTGACAGCCCTGCAGCGGTGTGGTGTGTGGCGTGGTCATCCTGGAGGACAGCTTGGGGTCCGATCTGCTGGAGGGTCGCTGTGACCAGAGGCTGTAAGATCTCCTGCAGGTAGTGCTGCCCATTGAGCATGCCCTCCACATGGTAGAGAGGAGTCCTGTAGTGTCGGCTGATGCCTCCCCAAACCATAATGGAGCCACCTCCAAAAAAGCAGCCGCCTCCTGGATAGCATAATCTTGCAGCTGCTCCTGTGGGCGCCTCCACACCCTGATGCGGCCGTCTTTGGGGCTCACCACCAAGCGCGATTCGTCGGTGAACAGGACATGACCCCAATGAGCACGAGTCCACCTCAAATGGTCCTGGCACCAAGCAAGTCGGCGTGCCCTGTGACCTGCAGTCAGCATGGGCTTCTTCACCGGACCTGGAACGCAAGGTGCGGCATGTAGGCGACGCCGAGTGGTCTGCCCGCTTCCTGCTGTGTTGGTGGAAGCACGCAGTTGCTGACCCAAGGCATTGGCGGTGGTTGTCCTCTCCCGAAGGGCCTGTCTGCAGAGGTACCGGTCCTCACATTGTGTGGTTTTCTTGGACGCCCTGGGCGTGGCCGTTTCTGTACGGTGCCTATGGTTTGATGGCGCTGTCTCAGATGATGACCGAGTGTGACACTTGCAGCCTTCTGGCCACCTCTCGGACGCCTACTCCGTCATGCAGCCAGGCAATAGCTTGGGCACGATCGAAATTTCTCAACTTTCGTCTCGCTGGCATGTTGGTGTTGTACTTCAGAACGGGTATTTATGGCCATTGTGGCGAGCACAACGCACTCCCATACCTTCATGCTGTCACGTTCATCAGGATTTTCACCTGTAGACAGTTCGAGTCAGTGTGCACGGATTGCTGACACACAGCTTGTTTTGCCAAACAAGAGCACTTTTCTGCACGCTCTCGAGGGAGTCAGTGCAGCTGTTGCATGCTTGGCAGTATTTATTGAGAAGGCCTGACGACTGTCGCGTTCAGAAACCTTGGCAATTGCTAACCTTTATTTGATATTTGATTTTGAAAGCACCTAAGCATTCTGCGGTGTGGTCCTTAACTTATGTTGAAGTCTGTATATGTATATATATATATATATATATATATATATTCTATATATATATATATATATATATATCTTGGAACATGTAACAAATAAATACGTCTGTGGCTAAAAATGGTTGACAAATTCGACCATATATCAATTAGTACAAATCAAAGTAAAGTCAAATTATGGAGATACACTGCAGTGATCTTGATCTAAAAACTGTTATAGTTCAGAAGACAAATCTGTCTTAGTTCAGAAGATAAGCTGTCATAATTAAGAAGATAAACTACCTTGGTTCGGAAGATTAACTTATTAGTTCAGAAGCTAAACTATCTTGGTTGAGAAGATAAAGTGTTATGATTCAGAAGTTAGACGATCATGATTCAAAAGAGAACCTGCCAGGAGTTAAATTGATATAATACAAAAGACAGTCTCACCCATAATAGTGCCATTGTTCAGAAGAGAAACTACCATGTTTTAGAAGATCAACTGTCGTTAAAGTAGTTGACATAAACAGAACATAATTATCTTCCTGCATTTTTTTTTGGTGGAGGAAAAAGAGGCCTGCTTTGATATACATACAAAAGTACAACATCTAAAAAGAAAAACTTTTATAGGTGTAGCTGCCCTGTTTAATGGTAAAACATTCTGAAGTACAAAACCATATAACTGGAAGGGCTGTTTGCTTTTTTTTTTATTATTATAATT